>JBBPDB010148577.1:0-14538 GCA_037974465.1 Brachypetersius altus
AGCCATTTTATAGTATTATCCAAAATTCCAACCATCAGTTTCACCCACTAGTTAGTGCACTACAAAATCACCCTGCGACATGCCACAATCTAGTGTTCAGACACTGTACACTCTATGAATACCATCATGCACTGCGGGTTTGTTTTACTGTGCCCTACATAGTGAACGAGTGCACTTTTCGTGCACACTACTAGTATTGCGCGAATGTTATGAAGATGAGTATGCCGGGGGGTGGGTTAGGGGGGCTTCAAACAGAGGAGATTCACTCACACTTGTACACAGGCACTTTGAGCCGGTGGGGTGAGTGAGGTGCGCGATACAGGCTGAAAGACGGGATTCCGCGTCGGCCGGGCAAGTGCCCGTTATACCCAATAGCCAGTCCAGCTGTGGAATTCCCTCAGTGTGTGAACTACAGAGACAAGACATGTTTTTATGTGACAGAGATAAATTGCCAAGATCCGGCGTACTATTTAAGCAATGGTAAAAATGTAGCATCCCGAGTGTGTGAAATTAACTAAACGTTACCTCCCCTTGTTCACTGGTTTGCCCCCTATATAGCAAACACAGTGTAGAGAACGAGTGAACAGGTGCACTTTTGGACACAGCTTCTGTGTTGGGAAAATTATGCTGAGGATGGAGGTGCAGGTAAGAGGAGAAGAGGAAGTTTATGGATGTGGTGAGGGAGGACATGCAGGCAGTTGGTGTGGGAGAGGCAGGTTACTTTTTAAAATAATGTAAAAAGGTTGATATGTGGTTATTTTTTTTTTTCTTTTGTTTTTGTCTGTCTGCAGGAAGTTCGTCTTCAACTCAGTTCTCCACCCCGCGACAGCCTATCCTCCCTCCCCTCCCCTTGACCTCTCTCCCAGGGAACCAGCCTGCCTATCGCAGCCCCCCCAGCACCCGCCGACCGGTAGGCCTTCTTTTCTCCACGTGCTATAGCGGTACTTCTTAGCTGCTACCCTGGGCTCACTGCCCTGTACACTGCCCCAAAACACCTACTCTACTTCTTTAGGTTACTATCAAGTGTGTTGCGAGCTGGAAGAAACATGTTGGGATGAGGAAACTGAACATTTCAGGCAAGCTGGTCCTCTGTACAGTACTGAGAAAATATCTGTGTTATCTGTGAGGATTTGGCTAGTTTTAGTGATACAGAGTTTCTAAATATATAATTTTACAACTTTTAAGTTTAAGGTTAAGTCTTGGATGCTCTAAAGATGCCTGGTGAACAGCCTGATCCTGCTGGGAAGGTTTTTCATATGACTATGTATGCTGTGCTGCATGTGGGAACATTTTCTTCAGACGCTGTGGTGTGGAGAGCTCTTCGTGTGCAGTTTTGCAGGTCCTTCAGGTGTGTTTACCTTGGAACAAGCTGCAGTCTAGAGGCAGACTTTTTATCTATTCCAATCTGATATGAAGTGCACTTGGTTAAATTAGTTTGTGTGTTCTTGCTTGCAGACACTTTGTTGTTGCTCAGTGAACTGGGAGGAAATTGGTAGGCTTTTACTGTGACACATTCACTTTTTGTTGTTTTGCTTCCAGTGAGTGTATATTTCAGATGAATTTCTGCTCATAAATGACCTCCCCACACACACACTTTTCACAAACTGGTTTCCCTCTTTTCTGTTGAGGACCATTTGAATCATCTCCTTGTTCTCCCTGAGGCAGGCAGAGGTAGGGGTGAGTACAGTGTCTGTGTGTGGGGCGAGGGGAACAGGAGGGGTGAGGAGACATTGAGTCATTGAGGTGGCTGTTCAAAGATTTAAAAACCGAAAAACACAACCATCCGCGAGCTGACGCAGGAGCAGTTGCCGTGGCAATGTGGCTGATGCTGATGCTGCTTTCCCTTCTCCCCTGGTCGCCCACCGGCAGGGATTTTAGTCTGCTTAACCCCTAACCTACCATATGGAGCCGGACCGTTCCAGACACAACTGAGCAAGCACTACAGTATGATTCATATTTGATCAAGTCAGGAAGATCAGACCACAACATGTCAGCAAGTTATTTTCGTTGTCTATAAAATTGAGGAGCACAAAAATGGAATTTCTTTCAATTATTGCAGGGATATGCGTCTTGGAAGGCCAGTGTCCAGCACTGTTTGCTGATTTTCCCGAACTTCCTGAGTTGGGTCATGACAAGTTTGAGGGCTAACCTCACCGTCTGTGCAGGACACTGGCCCTCTTGGACAATATTGGACATTGGTTCTTCAGAGTTGGAAATGCCTGTGATTATATATTAATGCTAGTGTTGTATTAGGGCTTAAAATGTAGATTTATGTAAACATGTGATTGATTAAAGCAGTAAAAGATTTTGTTTTGAATATACATATTTATATACGTACTGATGATGATGATGATGATAGACATTGTCACAAATCTGGTCAGAATGGCAGATAAACCGCTGAGATTAGCACTGACTTCTCAAACTAGGTGATATTTACTGTTTATGATTAAGAGAGATTTACTGCATGTGGGTTCTGAATGATCACACGTTTTGATCTTTAAGAAAAGTCAGGACAAGGAATCTAGGATACTGAGTGTATGAAACAATAGGAAAGTCTACCACGTAGAAATAGTAAATAGTCCTTTGTCCGTGGTTGTACTAACTGCAGTGTCATGATTAGGGATTGGTGGTACGATTATAGTCTTAAGAAATAATCACGGTTTCATGATTATCACGGTGAATTGGTTTCACAATTGTTTTAACATAAATCACACAAGCACATTCTATAAAGGTTTTGGACTTGATTGCTAATTTTCAGAGATACTGCTTGGAAAAATGAATTTGTAAAATAAACGTAATCTCATCTGTAAGACTGTAAAAAATCTGTAGGCTGCACAGACAGAGGTTACTGCTGCCTTTTGAATACAACATAGTCAAAAATGTTAACATAAAAACATTTAAAGTAATCTCTGGGCAAACAGATGTTTAAAACTGTATAACTGGAACAGAGAATTTGTAATTCAAGTAAACTCTGTAAACATGTTATATTTTCAGTCTGTATGCCGTTTTTAGCAGAAATTAACCTGATTACTTGAACATAAATTGCACTGTTTAACTTAAAAATGCAGTTAAAATTGCTGATTTTATAGATGCTGCATAATTAAAATAAATATTGCAGCCGTTACATGTAAATTAATATTTTCAGGGACTGGTATAGATAAAACTGAAAACAAAGTGTGTTTGTATATTTTTTAAATTTTAAATATTTTTATTCTGTATTTCTGTCTTTTTTTTTTCGATACCAGTCCGCAGCCCGGTGGTTGGGACCTCTGCCATATAGAATTATTTACGTTACTGATCATTACCTGCTCTGCTCTGTTACTCTCCTCGTCTCTTTTTCTCTCTCTCTCTCTCTCTCTCTCTCTCTCTCTCACTTGTGTTCCTCTTACATTACTTTTGTAGCAGTTAGAAATAAAGTAGATTAAAGTAATTAACCTATCATATGTTTTTCCTGTGTGATTGTGTGTATAGTTGGGGGTATGCATCTCTCTCACCTTATTCAGCCCTGTCGAGTTTGTACCCCTGTCTGGATTAATGACAGAAGTAACTATCAGGTGCCAATTCATTTTAGTTGTACAGAGCTGCTCTTTGTGATAGTGAGTCATAGTGAGGCAGCTGGTGGCCTCTTGGTTACAGATTGCCCTTGCATTCAGAAGAGTGTGGGTTAGAATCCCAGGACTGCTAGTGGCACAACCTGAGGTTCTGCTAGTGGCCCAACCGCTGCTTCACTTGGTGAATGAACAGCATGAAATCCACACTGCTTTGTTAACATGTGACACTTTCACGTTATCTTTTTTGACAGTGGTTCAGAAGCCACCTTTAAAGTAATGCTCCTTGTTAAGTAGCAATGGACATTGCACACATTCACCTGATATAGTGATATTGCAGTACGACTATGGGATATTGGACTACCCTTAAAATCGCTCAAGAATTCCATTTTGCATTTTGGGCACTAAGGGGAAAATGTTCAATGTCATCTTTCCTTAAAACACTTAAGAAGGCTTAAGAAATGTTTTTTTTTTATTATTATTATTTGATCCTCAGAACTCCGGCTGTGAATTCAACTCCACTTATGGCGCTAAGGACACTCTCTGGAGCCCCTCCTCCCAGTGCGGTATGGCCACTCCCCCATCTTCAAGGGGAATGTCGCCTAACCCTGAACTATCCCAGAGTGCCTTTCACTTGTCTGGTCGTTTTCACAGCACTCCAGGTAAGCTTAGAGGTGGCTGGCCCCAAATTGTTGAATTAGATCAATAATTTTCATTAGTTGAATGCAATTTTGTTTTTAACTGTAGTTCCAGTGCTGCAAGAGTCCGGCATGTGAATGTTTTGCTTTAAATTGTTGTC
This sequence comes from Brachypetersius altus, assembly GCA_037974465.1. Taxonomy (NCBI): domain Eukaryota; kingdom Metazoa; phylum Chordata; class Actinopteri; order Characiformes; family Alestidae; genus Brachypetersius; species Brachypetersius altus. The sequence goes on from JBBPDB010148577.1 coordinate 4,348, forward strand.
TGTGATTCTGTTCATTGTTTTGTTTTTGTTTTTTTTTTTTATACCAACTAAACTGGTTTTTATTACTGTTTTTTGTGTTTGCACTTGCTGTTTACATGGTGTTTTCCTGGTAGCTGGTGGTAAAGGTACCCCATGTTCCAGCACCCCTGCGACATGCTCTCCTCCCCCCATCCTCACAGATGATTTGCCCTCTGCCTCTCAGCTCCACAGCACAACCAGCCAGTCATGCAAGGTACTCTACTTTTCTGGTTATTTTTTCGTAGTAGGCTTGTTTGCAATTTTTTTAATGAACCGCAGCCTAAATTTAATGTGGTTCACAATTTTAATTAGTTGCGTGTGTGCTGCGTATGTTTGTGCAGTTAACTTTGTAAATATGTTTGGTGCTTTCAAAGGTTTGTACCGTTTCCTCTGAAATTTAATGTATTGATGTCGGGTTTGTCCCGGTTTTGCTGCAGTAACAGCTTCTACTCTTCTGGGAAAGCTTTAGACTAGATATTGGAACATTACTTTGAGGATTTTATTACATACAGCCATGAGAGCGTTAGTAAGGTCAGGTACTGATGTTGGATGATTAGTTTTGGATTGGCAAACACCACTCCAGCTGGTGCTCGATCACTCCAGAGCACGCATTTCCATTGCCCCACAGCCCAGTGCTGGGGAGCTTGATACTCTTTCCTCATTGTGTTGGTAATGCTCTTCAGTGAAGGTTATGAGAAGTATTTTAAAAATATTTATATGATTAGTTTCTGCAAAAAGCTGGATAAAACTTTTATTTGGCAACACTTTTTTAATAGGTGCGTTGTACTGTCATCTGATGCTGTAAATTAGCACTTTCTCAGATGATGTACTTGGTGACGATGTACTTTCTCCGATGATGAGCGGTTTAACTTGGAGTTCTTTTTCAGGAAAGTAGACCTCTCGACCCCTCCAAACCTCCCTTGATGAGACAAGAGCCTATCAGAGAGCTTGAGAGAGCAGGGAGTGAGGTGACTAACCACAGAGGTAAGAAAATAAAACTGACATTACAAACTCAGGAAATTTTAAATCAGGCAGTGTTGTAAGAACAAGTACATGTTTGTGTTTTGTATTAAGAGATTTGCCAATAATTTGAGTTTTTGACTGGAATTGCATGTTTGTAGTGCTGTGCTCTTTGCACAGTATCTTTGCTTGTTGAGCACAGTAAATGATGGTGAGATGTGAGCGATGGATTGATTGAGTATTAGGCATGACTTGTCTCTTTTATCCTCTCTCTGAATCAGATGATGTGGCTGAGACTGTGTCCATGACGTTGAATGAGCTTTCGGCCTACATGCAGGAACAGGAGCAGCTGCGGATGGGCAAGGAGAGGGAGGAGGGTAGGAACTAGTCTTTTCTTTTTCCATATTAGTCATTTTGTACTCTTGCTAAAAAGTGGAGTCTTTGCAGACTTGTTAAAGCTTTTGAATGGCGATCTGTAATGAATCCTGACTTGTTCCATATTTGATGTTGATAATAACTTATTGCAAACTCAAGTATTCAAATATTATTTTGAACCTAGAAGAAAACAAAAGCTGACAGGATTGGTTTGTTCAGGCCAGGAGTGAATGAGTACACATTCCTGTCTTGTGAGTTACAGGCATGCATCACTACCCAGTATCTCAAAATAGCAGTTGTTCAAGGGTCTAATCTTTGATGGTAATTTTGAATTCAGGAACCAAAACCAAAAGTATTGCTCTAAAAAATTTCTACAAAATAGTGGTGTATTGTTGATACCAAAAATGTTGGATTGCAAAAAAAAAAATTATCGTTTGCATTTATCACCTGCTGTTTTACAGTGAGAGACAGAAGGTCTTGCTTGAAGAATAGTGAGCCTTCATTTTAATGCCCTCCATATCTCTACTCCAGCTGCCATCACAGAGGAGCTGCTGAAGCTGACGGAGGAGAAACGTGACTCCGGTGGGCTGCGGGGCTTCGACTCCCCTTTCTATCACACCACAGAGACTCTCACAGGGGCACGGGAGAAACCCCTGTTCGTCTCCACCCAGAGTGGCCAGCTCAGAGAAGCCAACAGTTCTGTTGCTACACCTGACAAGACGGACACCCGAACTGGACGTAGGGGGATGGGCAGCCGCGGCCCATCCCAGGAGCAGACATGGTCCTTCCAGCCGGTCTTCACCCCCATCGAGAATCCTGCTCTCAGACACAGCCCTGCCACAGAAGATGAAGCACTCAAATATGGTAGCTTGCTCTCGCCCAGCCCATGCAAGACCTCCTCACTCCCCTATGAGGCACTGTTTGACCTGGCCCTGCCCCGTGCTGCCTCCCTGTATGTGTTCCGCAGGACCTCAGAGGTGCTGGACAAAGTTACCGGCAAGAGCAGACTAGGGGAGGGGGAGGATGGGCTGGGGACAACCTCTGCATCTCCTCTTGAGGTGCTAGATCGTCTCGTGCAGCAGGGGAGTGATGCCCATGACAAGGTGCTAAAGAGGTGAGGGCTCACTATGTTTAAAATGTACAATGCTCAGGACTAAAATAATTGGGGATTTACTGCATTACTATAACCAGAACACTTGAAATACAGCACCCTTAATTACTAGGGCTGGCATGATGAGCAGAAAATAACTATCAGACAAAAGGGTCAAACTTTAAGCCATTATCCTCTAAAACTGTGGGTAGTTATTTGGGAACATTCAGTACTGCTCTGAAAACATAAACATTAAATCTAAAGCCGTGATTTACATTAGAGATCATGGTTGAGTTCATTTGAGCTGAAACAGAACTGGTCAGCTAAGTGAAGGATCACAAAAAGTCAAAACCTGTGAAATGAATCTTTACTTGTTATTAAAATATTGCTTATATGCGCATACAGATCAGACCTACTTACTCACTTTTCTTGGCACAGTATGTTTTGAACCAAAATTGTGATTCAGCTTGGAAGGATCCACAGATGTAAATGTAGATGTGGTGTTTGTTTAAAAGTCCTGTGTTTCTGTAGAGCTGTGAACAAAGCTGAGTGTGTTGCAAGCTTGCTGTGACCTGCTGTGGTCTTCCTCTCACACTGAAACAACTACAGCTCTTGTCCCGTTCTTCCTACACTGGACCACAAAACAACTAAGTAGTCAACAGCACCAGTGTCAGCACAGCACAAATAGAGCTTCTCTCTCTATTGCTCACTCTTGCTCTCTGTCTCTTCCTCTATCTCTCTCCTGCTCCCCATACCTGAGTAATTTAATTAAGCTGGAGCTGAGCTTGTCAAAGCTTAGGTGTGTCCGGTGCCTGGGTCAGGAGGGCCCCTGGACTCGCTGCCAGACAAGAAGTGTGTGCTTAATATGCCGACACATCGCTGACCCCGCCGATCTTCTCGTTTATATAATCTTTTTTTTTTTTTTTTTTTTTTCTTTTCAGATTGCCCCTGCCAAGCAAGTCAGCTGATTGGACTCACTTTGGAGGTAAACAACTTTGCACCAATGCACTTGTGTTAACTTGTGAGGAAAAGCAGAGCTTTCGGAGAACTGTTCCAATCTCTTTCCTGCTGCAGGCTAGTGCTGCATCTTCCCAGGGTCTGTCTGATGTGCATAAATGTGTTTATGCTTTAGGACTGTGAGATGTTATCTTACTGTCCCCCCTCATCAGACTCAAACTTGGAAGAAACAACAGGAACTGGTGGAGTCAGCACCACTCTTTAACTTTTATTTAAATGGGTTACTCAATTTAAAGGAATCTTGTAGGGCTGGGCAGGAATGCACAGTTGACATTTTTTGAATGATGCAGCATTTGCTGATTCATAGTAAAGCTTTTATTTACATTTATTATGTATCTACACGCACTTGCCATTTTATTACAATACCCTCTACCCCATTCCTCAGTGCAAAAGGACCAACACGGGACTACCACTGACCATTATTACTGGTGTACCGTACAATGCAACACAGTGATATTAACATGGTAGTGACTATTGTCTGTATAACATTGCTTGAGACCCTATTCTCAACCTAGCAGCAGCCCTGAGAAAACAGTAACTTAAAATCACAGTCATTCCAAATATCCAAATTGCAAACTTTCAAAGTGAACTTGGATGGTAGATGACAATTTTGACTATAAAATGGCTAGAGCATTCTTTCTCTCAGCTTCAATATGCTTTGGACACAGGATTGTCATTAATTTATGGGATGTTTATTTTTTTTTTTTAAGTACGACACTCTTTATCTGATTAATCTGATCCAAACTCATCCAATTTCCTTTGGTTTCTTAAGAGCTACTCCAGTTTATGGGACATTCTGTGTTATTTGTGGCGATGCACGAGACAGGCTGCTCCCTCAAAACAAATTTTGGACTAAGACGAAAAGGCATTATATCCTGCACTCTTATGTAGTATATATGGTCTGGGTATATAAGTATATGTTTCCCATCTTTGGGATATAAAGGGTAGTTTAGACATGTTTCTACTTCTTATAAGCGGGTCTTCTTTAGAAACGCGAAGGCAGTTCTATGTGCTGAAGTGTTTTAAGATAAGGGGACAAAATAATCATCACTGGCAAAAGGGGTCACTGACTGTATGTCAGTGAAGTGTAAGATATTTTTGTCTGCGCAAAGTGCACAGACAATGAAGGGGAACTAACTAGGGGAAAGCTAATTTTGTAAGAGTCTAATTATACATACTCAGCCTGATCTTGCTTCCCTTGGATTCCGGTTGCAATTTTATTGGGTAAATACAGATAAAGGCAGTCAATGAGCAACTCTGGGAGGAACCAAAATATGTTTACAAGGAGCCTGTCCATTTCCTTTACTTCCTGCAGATTTTTTGGTGAGCTAAGCAGCTCCTGCTGTTACTGTTCAAGAGATCTGAAATACCTGAGTTAATGCGTCTGTATAAAAACAGTGAATATTTTACCAATTACAGTTGTGGCCTGAACATCTGCCTTAGCTTACAGCCATTAATATACCAGATATTTAGTCAAATATAGTTCAGTGGTCTAGCAGAGTCTGCAGTAACTGCCCTGGGAAGTGAAACTAGCGTGGGACGTGAGGTTGTGCTGCACATCAAATAACTTGGTGCTAGTTTTGTATAGTTCACAATTTCATAAACTACAGTGGGTATAAAAGAGAGTCAACTCCTTCAAAATATTCACATTTTGTTGGTTTGCAGCCTGAAATGAAGCCGCATTTTTGCAGCTGTGTTTACTCACTGCGCCTTATAAAATCCAAGTGAAAGACATGATAGCAACAGTTTAGAAAAAAAAAAAATATGACATAGCTAATTGGTTTCCACCTGTGATCAACTATAATCATATGTAATTTGGATTGAACTGTAATTTAGTTCTAACAGCTATTTCAGATGCATTCCAGTGCGTGCTAGTGTAATGGATAGCAAATATTCAGCTATGGGTGGCAAGATCGCAGGGATACAGTTGGGGGCAGGTACATTCCAAGATACCCTCACTAAAACTGTCACTTATCAATGCCTACGAATATAGATGTGGAAAGTTAATACTGCTAGGACCCTCCCCGGATCAGTCCGTCCCTCCAAACTAGATGGAAGAAAGAATAAAACTGGCCAAAGAGGCTGTGTGCAGTTGACAACGACATGCTCCGCAAATGTGGCTTGTATGGGAGGGTTGCAAGGAAGACCATATTAGTTCTTAATAGAGCTTTACCTAAATGCACCTTTAAGATTCTGAAACCAAGTGGAGGGTGTGCTGGTAAGATGAGACCAAAATGAAACTAACACTAAACAGTAAATCAGGTGAAGAGCCAGTACAGCTCATCCTGTTGTGTGGGGTGCTTCTCTGTAGCAGGGTCTAGGCCCCTTTTCAGGGTAGAAGGAATATGGATGGTGTTAAATAAATACCGTCAAATTCTTGAGGAAATCCTGCTGGCCACACAGCGGCTGAAGGAGGGAAAAAGGTGAATGTCCTTGTGTGGCCTTTGAATATTGCAGCCCACCAGTGGCCACTTTCCAACCAGTTTAGATGTAGTTAAAGCAAAGGGTGGTTCCGCAACATACTAATACGAGGAGTGATGCCTTATCCATCTTAGTGATTCTGATTTATTTTATATAGTTTTGTGAACCGTTCCTACTATCTTTCATTTGGATAGGTTATTTTGAGTACATACAGCTGGAAAATGATTTTTTGAGTGCGTCTATTCCTGGCTACAAAGCAAAATATAAATAGTTTGAAGGGGGTGTTCATTCTTGAAGGGTACTCACAGCAGCCAAACAGGCTTGAAGATCTAGTTTCTTTCTCAGTTTTTGATTTTGATGTTATCTCTATCACTGTCTCACGTGTCCTCCTCTTCCTCTCACCTGACCCTGGTTTTATAACATTGTTGAAATAATATATTTATATCCAGGTGCTGTAATCTTTATTAAATTGGTCGATATATACATACGTGTGTGCCTGGGCATAGTGAATAACAGAACTCTTGGATGAAAATGTGTTGCTCATTATTAATAAGCTTTCTCACTCTGTGAACATGAATTGGAGGGTTTAATGGATTGGTCCTTATGTTTCTGAATGGGATAAGGCCACAGGACCATGGCCTCTAATGACAACCAGATGATGAGGTGGAGGGGCAGGGGGGCATGCCCTGCTGCCAGGATGAATTAAATAAGGCGGTTATGTAAGTTACAGGGTTAGAGGAGTCATGTATTTGTGATTGTGTAAAGCACATTTCTGAAAGAGTCTGTGTTCTGTATGTGCTCTGAGGGCCAACAGCAAGCCACAGCACTCCTTCTCAGAGTTTTTACAGGGTTGACCTCTCTCTGTTCTCTGCCTTTCATTTCTGTGTGAAACTCACTCACCATTCTCATTCCTCCTTGCTTTTCTTTCCTCCTCTTTACTCTATGCTATTGAAATTCCTCCCTTTACTTCTGTTTACTCCTTTGCCTTTACCTCTTCTCCCTTTATCGTTTGCCTCTTTGTTCTCTCACCACTCTTTCTTGCTTTTTTTTTTACTTTGCAATTCCTCATTCTTCAACTTTTGTTATTTCTTCTTCAACAACTTGTACCTCTGCCATTCACCTGCTCCCCAACTCCTCTCTCTCTCTCTCTCTGTGCCTAGGTTCTGCCCCCCTGGATGAGTTGCAGACTTTGCGCAGTCAGCTGCTGCTGCTGCATAATCAGCTGCTTTATGAGCGCTATAAGCGTGAGCAGCATGCTGTGCGCAACCGCCGTCTACTCCGCCGCATCATCAATGCTACAGCACTGGAGGAGCAGAACAATGCCATGGTAACCCGCCCAAACACCAACCGCACACTTAAGACACTACATGAAAGCCTTCCTGTGTCGAACACAACTCAAGCTTAATGGTTGTTTCCACAGAGAACATGAGATTCTGCTCTAGCTTTTATAGTGTTGCCTTTTTCTCAGAATTTGTGAATGAACACATTTGCATAAGAATTTGATCCATGATCTCTGTCTCTTTTCCAACTGAAATACTCACACTTCAATTTTAGTAACTTGAGGTTGTTAATGGGCTGCGCTGGGGTCAGGAAAAGCTACCTTAGAATTGAACAGTGTTTTTTTTTTACCCACTTTCCTTTTAATAAACCCTTCCATATGGTGGCCCTATTGGGCCTCATTAGGAAGTTTGTCCGTTTTAATTAAGTCGTGTATGTATCTGTGTATATGTGTGTAGAAGGACCAGCTGAACTTGCAGAATGTGGATATCATGTCCCTCCGCGAGAGCCTACAGGTGGAGCAACAGCGCTATAGGCAGCTGTGGGATGACCGCGAGACTGTGGTCACGCGTCTGCACAGCCAGATACGGCAACTCCAGCAGAGCCGTGATGACTACTACACCAAGAACCAGGAGTTACAGGTACTTTTCTCTCTTACTCTCACACACACACACACACACACACACACACACACAGCCACAGCCACAGCCACATGTCAGAATCCAGACTCCAATATTAATTAATAAAAGCACACCTGATTCAATCCATAATCTTTAACTGAGTTAAATTCAGAGTGTTGGAAGCGGGAGAGCTCCAGTCTCTGCAGAACTGAGTCTCATATTGTGCTGTTGTAACTATGGGTATGCACTCAGCTGCAACATGTATACTCCTTGGCAAACTTTTTTGTATTTAGACAAGGTTATGCCCACTAGGTGGTAGGTCCAAAACAAAAAAATGTGGACATAAGGCATTTGTAACAAAGGAAATCAGTAATTGTGGTGAAAACAAAAGCAATAAAACAAGTTAATAAAATGACAAAACCACAAAATAAGTAAAACAATGAGAAGGTTATCCACAAGTGGCAGGTTCAAACAAGCAGCGACTCAAAGAAGCCTAATGCCATGTGGGTCAAAGATGCCAATTTTTTTTTTTTGCCTCAGACAGAAGATAAACAATAGAGAGGCCTTCATAATAAAGACCTGTAATGAAGAAGTTGACAAGTAGATTTGCAATCTTTAAATCTGGAATTAAACAGAGGTTTCATACTTCAGATTTGGTACAATAAGCAATAAATTGAGAAATATGTGTTACACCGTTGATTAGCCTCTCAGTTAAATTTTCTGTAGGAATGAAGTTCAGACAATTAGCAAATACTACAGTGTACGTCATGACTCGTAGTTCATTCATATTAATGTTTATGTAAGGAAACGAATCAGGCTGAACATAATATATATTGTTGAATAACTGATTCTTTACTGTGTAGGCTACAACATGTTGTACACAAAACCTGTATTGTCCTATAAGGTGTCAGAGTACCAAGAAGAAACAGTACTATATACAGATGAAGGTCACTGGTGACCCAGAATGATAATTAACTTTGATAAAATTATGTTTTGAATGAAAAGCTTTTTAGTTCTATAGGAACAAGCACTTATCAGAGCTGTGAGGCCTAATTCGCCAGTTTGAGGCCAGTTTCCTCAGACAAATATGAATGTCATGATTGTCATAAGGGATCTTTAAAGAGGGTGCATGTCATGTTTTCTGGCTTGACATTCATGATAAAGTAGTACATTTTTAAAGAAGTATAAGCAATAGGGCAAGCAGTCAAATTTCTGACAAAATTGTCATTGAAAAGTTGTTCAGCTAAAATAACTAAATTGGAGGACCCGCATTAATTATCCTTGAAAAACAGGGTAATTAAGGGTAATATAATGTTAGTTGTTGCTGTATGTCCCTGTAGTTTTGGTGTTGTTGCACACATCTGAAGGCCTTTTTTTTACTTTTGGGGGCCTCATACAATTCTCAGTCTTTATAAGTGCAATGCTACAACTAGACTCCCTGTTTTGAGTTTAGCCTATTAATGCCAGAGACACCCAGGCCACAGTGTTGATCCCGCTTGGCAACAAAGACATTTCTAGAAACTGTATATCTAAGGCCAGAACGATTGGCGCAAAATAAAGGGTCTTTGTAAATTGCAAATAGCAGATACAAGTCAACACATTGCCCTTTGTTACAGCACCCCCTGGAGGCCAACTGGGCTCCTAAGAAAGTTTTTCAGTTTGTTGATACTTGATTTACTAGTAATTATAATATATAAACAATGAACAGCTGGGAAAGACTATAACATTTGTTTTAATTCTCAATTTACAGTTGAAAAACTCTCCAGGTCAACTTGGAAATCTTTGTCAACCACATACAATCATGTGTAGTTTACTTAACATTGTGAGTGTGTTTATTGTTCTGTTGGTTTATTGTGTGTGTGTGCTTTCAGAGTAAGTTACAGGAGTGTCAGAAAAGATTAGGGGAGATGGAGGCAGAACTACAGAGAGCTAATAACAAAGTGTGCCATACAGGACACCAAGTGAACCAGCTTACCACCAAGGTAAAAAAAAAAAAAAGATCTATATCCGTAATTACCACTGAAAGAATTTTTTGTTAATGTGAAGTAAAGAATATATAACTCTGCAGATGTAGTCTTTTAAGGTCTTTACATGATTGATCTCTTTCGTTGATGTTCAAGCTATTTCTGTTTTTTATAGTTGTCCACAAGTGAGAGTACCCAGCAGCAGCTGAGCTTTCTGAGCAAACAGTTGCTTCTGTTGGGGGAAGCACATAAACTATGTGTGCAGGAACTTCAGCATGCAGGCCCAGACATCAGCAAGGTTTGAGAATTTAATTATGATAGTATTGCATAATAGTATATGACAAGGTACAGTATTTAACTATGAATTGTCCACAAAGCAGCTATACTTGGTGTGTATATATATTAGTGTGTTTATATATAAAGCCACCAGCATTGTGGATGACCCCAC
>JBBPDB010148588.1:0-14537 GCA_037974465.1 Brachypetersius altus
GTCCATGTGCAGACCTAAGTATTTGTATTCCTGGACAATCTCCACATCCACCCCCCTGACAGACAGAGGAGAGACAGAAGGCTGTGATCTTCTCAGGTCCACACCAGTTCTTTTGTCTTGTTGATGTTGAGCTGAAGCTGATTCAGCTCACACCAATCAACATAATGGTCCACAGTCCTTCTGTATTCCATATCCTCCCCTTGCCTGATATATCCAACAATTGCTGAATCATCTAATAATTTCTGCAGATGACAGCCCTCAGTGTTGTATCTAAAGTCGGATGTGTGCAAGGTGAAGAGGAATGGTGATAAGATTAGTTAGGCTTAGACTGCAATGCGTGTGCAAAGGATTTCTATGACTATTTTAGACCCTGTGTTTTCTTTTTAATATAAATTTTTTATTTTTCTGTAGTGCCTAACTTTAGCACGAAGTCTGAATTTTCTGTTCCACCTGAAATTTCCATGGAATGGACTTTTTTGCAAGACTGTGGCTCATGTGGCCTGGATAGTGTATTGGGTTACGCAGACTCCACAAAATAATTGAGCTTAAGAACATAATACATTAATTAGCTAAAATATTAATCAGCACAAAATATTGCTCAGTTATTCTCGATATTGTACATGGGCTCCATGTGTACATTTGCACCACAGGTGCAGGAATACCTTCTTTAGGCTTAAACTAAGCATAATTTATTGGAATCACCAAAAACAAAGGAATTTACTTGCTGGGTCATTCTGGTTTAACTCAACAAATACTTTGTATCGTTGACCATCTCAGAACTGAACCGTTTTGTGGCATATACTTAGCCCATGAGCCAATATGAAAAATGCATTTTTGATGAATAAAACAATTATCAACACTTTTAGGAGGAAAAACACAGGATTTCCTGGATTGTGTCCCCTGTGTCACGCATATGTTGGTTGTGTTTAGGTATGGTGGCTTAGCGCCTGCAGGTCACGTGTTAGTCTTCGTGTTCAGCTGATTGGGAGCCTGTTAGTTCTCTCCTTGTGTGTTCAGGTGTTTCCCTTAATGTGTTTGATTAAGTGGCTCTCATTTTTGGTTAAACTTCTCCCTCTCTGGGTGCCCTCTCCCTCAAGACCTGTCTGTTCTGTTCACCTAATGGCTCTACAAACTGAGAAGGTTGACCTCTCAGTTCTAATCTCTGAGCACGAAGTGGAAAATGAGTATCGGGTTCGACTCACTTTGGGAGTGATGTCTTTGCGACCCTCACTGAGCGTGACCCTTATCCTGTGTCCTGAGTGAGGAGGGCGACATCTGCAACTTTGATAAAGGACATTTCTAGCTTGACAAAAGGTTATTTTTAGGGATGCACCAAAATGATTTTTTTGGGCCAAAACTGAAAACTGAAAATGAGTAAACACCAAAATTTAATTATTAAAAGAATCTGTTACAAAACAATGAAAATATTTATTTAGCGTTCAAACAATGCACAATATAAAATCTAATTTGAAATAAAATATTTTACATGGCCACACTCATGAATAGCCTAAAAGTAAGATAGCTGAAATATTATACAATTTATGAGAGAATACAATCTTCTCTCATAAAACAAGTGCATTTTCATATTCTGAACGAAGTGCATTCAGAACAAGTGCTTTAAAATCTCTGTAGGCCTATAATAAAGGGTATCAAAACAAAGACTGACATAGCCCATATAACAGCTTTCCACGTGTCTTTCTTATGGGGGTTTTCCACTGAATGGTACCAGCTCGGTTTGGTTCAACTCTTCTCGCTTTTTTAGCTTATCAAAAACAAAAATCTGGTTACTGGTACCCGGTATTATTCTTAGTACCACCTTGGCCGAGGTTCCAAGCGCACTGAACTGATACTAAATGATGACGTGAACATATTGGAGGTTACTGATTAGTGGTCACTATGGTTACATCAGTGTTGTTGACTGAACGTTAGCATTAGCGTTAGCATTAACGTTAGCATTAGCGTTAGCTAACACTAATGTTGCCTTTTTTTTGCCTCTTTAAGCCTTGTCTGGTAAGCCAATTGTCTCTGTTTTGTGCCACAAACCAAGGATAAGAAATAAAACCCCTCTGATTTCATCCATGTTGAAGATTGTAATGGTGCCGAGTTGTTTTTTCGCGTTAAAAAAATATTTAGGCCAAAATATTTAGGCTGAAATTTTTCGGTGCATCCCTAGTTATTTCAGAAATGTTATGATTTCTCTATTGGGCTTCTGAGTCAATGATTAAACTGGGGAAAAAACAGTACTTCAGTAATTGTGTTCCTGTTAATGAGGCAATAAAGTTATTTTTATCTACTGGAAAGTTTAATCTTAGCCAAATCAAACATGCGATTCACAAACAGATATTTCACACCAGATCGGTCGTGGTCTGGGTTAACGACTGCCACTGGTGCTGTTGACCTAAAGGGTGCTGGTGGAAACTGGGATATTGTTGGTTGACGGAGGAGAGGAGGAAGGCATGTACATAGGCAGAAAGAGAAGAGGAAAGGCAAGAATGTGGAACTGAGATTAGGGACTTTGAATGTTGGAACTATGACAGGTAAAGCTAGAGAGTTGGATGCAGATGAGGAAGGTGGATATACTATGTGTTCAGGAGACCAGGTGGAAAGGTAGCAAGGCTAGAAGCTTATGTAGTGAGAGGAACTATTATCACATGTTAACCTTGCTAAGTAATTAGTAATTAGTGCAACTGGTATGAGTATATAAGCCCTTCTGTGTCACTGAGCTAGTCGTGTTTGGGGCAAAGCCTTCTTACCTTCTTAACTTTTTCTTTATTGTGCGTTTCCAGCGCCGCAGGTAAGGGAATGTTTTGATACAGTGCGGCTTTATCCTTTCATGTATATTTGTAACAAGGGCTTGTTCCATGTTTACAGCTTGAAAGGGTTTGTTATACTCCGTACTAGCAGCTGTTCCTGTTGTTAAGAGGCTTCCTTGTCCATATCTCTCGTGTTAAGACCAGGTATGTTTTTCTTTTTTCGCATAGTATTTTTGTTTTTTTGTATGTGTCTTATAACTCCTGTGCACTTGTAGTTGACCGTGACCTGGTGTGGATCGCTCCTGGATCGTTCTGTATAGGCTATCGGCTGGGCTGTGCGACCATACAAGTGCTGCTGTTTTACTGAGCTGTTTTGCCAAGCTGTTTTGCCGAGCTGCTGCTTTGTTCCTGGTTCTTTGCTGATTGGCTGTTCGGCTGCTTTTCTGACAGGCTGCTTTATTTCCCTTTTTTTGTGATTTGTGTTAATTTTTTTTCTTTAATTTGTTTTGTTTGTTGGTTTTGTATGTTTCTTTTTATTCTATGCTGATTGGTTTGGTTTTTTTTTTACTCTGTTAATGACTTTTGTGAGACACTTTGTTTGCCCATCAGAGACTTGGTTAAGTTTTTGTCTCAGTTATATTTATTGTTTTTTTGATTGACCTGTTCTGTACTAATTTGTGTATTACTGATATTGTGGCTAGGTTGTGCATTCTGAATTTTTTCTTTTTTTTAATTTAATTTGTTTTTTTCTCACTTGTGCACAGGCCCCGGAGCTCTTCTGGTAGAGCAGACACTGGGTGGTGGAGTTTCATTGGCTCTATATTGAGTATGGTGAGGTGGTGGCCGTCACTTTGTGTGTGTGCATATGCGGGTGAACGAGCCGTGCAGCGTACACCCCTAATTCGCCTGCTAGTTCCAGTAAATTGTTATTTTTCTGTCTAGTGTGGATCTCTATGTTCAATGCTCTTTAGTGTTTTCATGCCTTTTTTACTCATTGTGGATATAATTAAAGAATAGACAGGAAAACGAACACCCACCGCGTTGTTGAGCCACAGCACAGAGGGGGTTTCTAATGGCTCTACAGTTGTTGAGGAAAGTGAAAGTGACCATTTGTCATACGTGAACACACCACTGCACACAGTGTGAACAGCACAAAATTCAACCTCTGCATTTAACCCATTCACCAAGTGAAGCAGGGGGCAGCCAGGAACACAGCGCCCGGGGAGTGGGGACGGTACCTTGCTCAGGGTGCCTCAGCAGTCTTGGGAATTAAACCCAGACTTTCTGGTCGCAGGGTGAATGCACTAACCACTAGGCTACCAGCTGCCAGGATAGTGCAGCGATAGTGTCTCATTTAATGGCATCTTGTCCCCATATTAGTGTCATTATGGGTGGGGTGGTGGTACCATGTTTATTAGATACTGGGTCCATGGTGTCCACCATTACAGAAAGCTGCTTTAGGTGCCATTTTGAACCATGGGGTTGTGATCGACTTAAGTCATGCCACTGGTTGCAGCTTCGTGCTGCTAATGGGTTGGCCATTCCATACGTTGGGTACTTGGAACTGGAGATTACTCTTTGCAGTAGAGATATACCAGGTTGCGGTGTATTGGTGATTAAAGGCCCACCAGGGCGTGAAATTTCTCATGTTCCTGGTGTTTTGGGGATGAATATTATTCGGAAATGTTACCATGAATTGTTTGGTCAACATGGGTCTCTTTTGTTTGAGCATCCCCCGGTAGTGCATGCCCCAAGTCCTGTTTGGCAAGCTTTACAGCAGTGTCATAAGGCTGACATCATTCATGGTGAGGCCAGTAGGACTGTACGTGTAAGGGGAGGGCAAACTTTTCGTGTCCCCGGCCACCTGTTCTGATAAGGTCAGGGTTGGGTCAGTTTTGTTCGAACCACATGTGGCTGGGTTGCCAGGAGGTCTTTTGGCTTCTCCAGCCTTGGTCCAAGTGGACCTGTGGTCAATGTAGGTGAAAAGGAGGTGGTGTTACATCCTCGCACTATTCTAGGTAAGTTAAGTGATGTGTTCATAACCAGTCTGCCTACAGGTGTTGCAGAAGTGAGGACAGTGTATGTGCCTGTCCCTGAGCAAGTGGCATCTGACCCCATTAAGACCAAGATTCTAGAACTGGACTTGTCACCCTTGTCAGACTTGGAGCAGGATCAAGTGCGGTCATTGCTGCTGAAATATAGCTCTGTCTTTGCTGCTCATGATGGGGATTTGGGTTGTAGTAACTTAATTTTCCATGAATTTTCCCTTGTTGGATGACATTCTGGCACACCAGCGTTACAGGCGGCTGCCTCCTTCTGAATACGAAGTAGTGAAGGCCCATATTCAACAGCTGCTTGGGGCACAGGTCATTCGGGAGAGTTGTAGTCCCTACGCATCCCCCATTGTCCTTGTTAAGAAAAAGGATGGTAGCCCACGCTTGTGCTATCGGCAGTTAAACATTAAAACCCGTAAAGATGCTTTTCCATTGCCTCAGATTGAGGAATCCTTGGATGCTCTGTAGCTTGCTGGTTTTCTACATTGGATTTGGCCAGTGGTTATAATCAGGTACCTGTTGCTGAGTGTGATAAGGCCAAAACAGCTTTTTGTACTCCATTTGGGCTTTTTGAGTGGAACAGAATGCCGTTTGGACTTTGTAATGCTCCTAGTACCTTTCAATGGCAGATGCAGAAAATTTTTGGGGATCAGCATTCAGTCTTTACTGCTATACTTGGATGATGTGGTTGTCTTTTCATCCTCTGTTCTGGAACGGTTGGAAGTAGTACTGAGATGCCTGCAGCATGAGGGTTTGAAAGCTAAGTTGGAGAAATGTGCTTTCTTCCAGAAGGAAGTTAGTTATCTAGGTCATGTGATTTCAAGTAGGGGAGTCTCGACAGACCCTAAAAAAATTGAGGCAGTGGCTAACTGGAAGAGGCCATCCAGTGTTTCTGAGCTTCGCTCTTTTTTGGGTTTTGCCAGCTACTATTGTCGTTTTGTGGAGGGTTTTGCACAGTTGGCAGCCCCTCTCCATAAGTTGGTAGCAGAGTTGGCAAGGACGACTCTGGTCTCTGCATGGACTGAACAGTGTGAGCACAGTTTTGCGTGCTTAAAGAGCAAACTAGTAGGAGCACCTGTGTTGGCCTATGCCGATTTTTCTCTGCCATTCAGGCTAGAGATAGATGCAAGTTATGGTGGTCTGGGTGCTGTCCTTTCTCAGGAGCAGGATGGCCATATTCGCCCTATCACTTATGCCAGCTGGGGCTTGAGACCCCCTAAGCGTAACATATAAAATTATAGCTTGATGAAACTGGAGTTTCTTGCATTGAAGTGGACAATTACCGAGGCGTTCCGTGAATACTTGCTGGGCCATAAGTGCATTGTGTTCACTGATAATAACCCTCTTGCCCATCTTTCTACAGCCAAGTTAGGGGCTACAGAACAGCGCTGGGCATCCCAGCTTGCGCTGTTTGATTATGAATTAAAGTACTGGCCTGGCAGTAGCAATAGAAATGCTGATGCTTTATCACAACAATACTTACCTTCTTATTCTTCACCAGCTTGCAGCAGGTCCCAGCTCCTGGTAGTCTGCTTCCAGCATCCCAGTCGGTTATTTCTGTTCTCGAACAAAATTTTTTCCATGAGTTGCAGTCAATGCAGGCAGCTGATCCAGATATTGGTGGTCTTTTGTCTTTTTGGAAAAAGGGACAACGTCCAACTGTGGTGGAAAGGGGTCAGTTGTCATCTTCAGTCTTGCTGTTACGCCAGTGGAACCGGTTGGTAGAAAAGGGTGGTGTGTTGTACCGGAGAATTTTGCGTCCTGATGGGGGTGAAGAGGTCTTCCAGTTGATCTTTCCTACCGCATTGCGATCTGTGGTGTTGACCCAGCTTCATCAAGATCATGGCCATCAAGGCATTGAGAGGACGAGTCAGTTAGTGCGGCAGCGGTGTTATTGGCCTGGAATGGCTTCTGATATTACACGTTGGTGCCAGGAATGTGATCGTTGCCAGTCCAGTAAGGACACCCAGTCTGTTCCTCATAGTTATATGGGCCATTTATCAGCCTCTGGCCCTAATGAGATTGTAGCTCTAGATTTTACTATTCTGGAACCTGCATGTAATGGGGTAGAGAATGTGTTGGTTATGACTGACGTCTTTAGCAAATATACCCTGGTGGTACTTGCACGGTATCAATGGGCTTCGACAGTGGCACATGTCTTGGTAACTGAATGGTTTTATAAATTCTGAGTTCCCAGTCGTAATTTTAAGAGTGCATTAATACACCAGCTTTGTCTCTTGTACTGTGTTGTTAAATCTCGTACTACTCCCTATGACCCAGCAGGTAACGGCCAGTGTAAGTGTTTTAATCGAACTTTGCACAACCTTCTGCGGACGTTTCCAGTCTCGCAGAAGAGAGATTGGACTCTGTGTCTTCCTCAGGTAATATTCTGTTATACTACTACTCCACATCAATCCACAGGTGAATCGCCTTACTTTTTGATGTTTGGACACGATCCTCAGTTGCCTGTAGACTTTTTGTTGGGTAGGGTCCAAGAGCCCATGCCAGGCACTGTGAATAAATGGATAGTGGAGCATCAAACTCTACTTCAGCTGGCTTTTCAGGGTGCCAGGGAGTGCCTCGAATTAGCAGCAGGGCAACGTAAAGAACTCCATGATCATCGGGTGAAGGATGCACCATTACAGGAGGGACAGTTGGTATAGGTTTGTGATCATGGGGTTCGGAGCCATAACAATATCGAAGACCTGTGGAACCCAGTTGTACACAAGGCCTTAAAAGCGCCTAGGTTGGGGGTGTGGTTTACACCATAGCACCAGTTGATGCTCTAGAGAGGGTTAAGCACGTTCATTGCATTATGATGAAATTGTGTACTGGTGCTGACGTTCAAGATCACCCTCTATCTTCAGTTGTGGCTGAAGAAACTGTTCCCTCAGATGAGTCATTTGATCAAGAGCTCTGGGTACGTGTACCTGCCATGACAGATAGTGGTAGTCAACCTGCCCCAAGGGGCGCCAGTGTGTCTTTGCCAAGGCGTTCACAACCCTTAGTTGCAGAGTTGCCTCAGTCTCGTGGGCTTCACGCCAACATTTTCATTATTTGAATGAGTTTTGTTTACTGCCGGTTTTCTTTCCAGAGCGTTATAACTCCCTTGTTTAAGTGGTCGCATGCGTTTCCAGCACCGCAGGTAAGAGAAAGTTTTGATACAGTGCGGCTTTATCCTTACATGTATGTTTGTAACAAGGGCTTGGTCCATGTTTACAGCTTGAAAGGGTTTGTTATACTCCGTGCTAGCAGCTGTTCCTGCTGTTAAGAGGCTTCCTTGTCCATATCTCTCGTGTTAAGACCAGGTATGTTTTTCTTTTTTCGTATAGTATTTTATTTTTTTGTGTGTATGTCTTATAACTCCTGTGCGCTTGTATTTGACCGTGACCCGGTGTGGAGCGCTCCTGGATCGTTCTGCTTTTCTGACTGGCTGCTTTGTTACCCTTTTTTTATGATTTGTGTTAATTTTTTTCTTGAATTTCTTTTGTTTGTTGGTTTTGTATGTTTTGTTTATTTTTATTCTATGCTGATTGTTTTTTTTTTTACTGAGTTAATGACTTTTGTGAGACACTTTGTTTGCCCATCAGAGACTTGGTTGGTTAAGTTTGTTTTGTCTCAGTTATGTTTATTGTTTTTTTGATTGACCTGTTCTGTATTCATTTGTGTATTACTGAGATTGTGGCTAGGTTGTGCATTCTAAATGTTTTCTTTTTTATTATTTAATTTGTTTTTTTCTCTTCTTGAGCCCTTCTGGTAGAGCAGACACCGGGTGGTGAGTGTGGTGTGGTGGTGGCCGTCACTTTGTGTGTGTGTGTGTGTGCATATGAGGGTGAACGAGCCATGGAGCGTACACCCCTAATTCGCCTGCTAGTTCCAGTATATTGTTGTTTTTCTGTCTAGTGTGGATCTTTATGTTCAATGCTCTTTTAGGATAGCTTTGTGTTTTTATGCCTTTTTTTTACTCAATGTGGATATAATTAAAGATGTGTTCTTGGGATTCACGTTTCGTGTCTAGTGATTTCGGATCTGTGTCCTTATACCTTAATATAGGGATAAAATTACTTAATTCTCTGGGTGAAATTCCCAGAGTGGCGTTGTCGGATTTCTCTCTTTCCTAGCTACTCATCGGCACACTTAGGAGAAGGGTTTAAGTTGTTCTACCATGCTAGAGATGGGAAGAAAAATAGGAGTTCTCCTGAAGGAGGAGTTTGTTAGAACAGAATGTCCGATAGGCTGATGAGTCTGATGCTAGAAGCTGAAGAAATAATGATCAATGTTAGTGGTTATGCCCCACAGGTAGGATGTGAGCTAGAAGAGAAGCAGAAGTTCTGGAGTGAGCTAGATTTGATACAGCGTTTCGCCAGAGTTGAGAGTGGTAATTGGTGCAGACTTTATCGGACATGTTGGTGAGGGGACCAGAGGTGATGAAGTGATGGGCAGGTTTGGTATCCAGGAGAGGAACGAAGAGCGACAGATGTTGGTAGACAGGAACATAGAGTGACACATAAAAGTGGAGTGAGGGGGTGGACTACATCTTATGGAGACGTAATTGGAGATTAGTGACTGCAAGGTAGTGGTTGGTGAGAGTGTTGTGAGACATAGGATGGTGGTATGAAGCTCCTTTTTGTTGGCAGCCCACTGCTTCACTTGGTGAATGGATTAAATCTAGAGAAAGAATTTCACATTTTTCACCCCAGGCTTGGTTCAGCCACACCCTCTGAGGAGCTCATCACCAGAGTATTAGGAGACACAGCTCTGGGCACGGGTAGGGGGGTGGAATGTTGTGTTAATGTTCGTTCGATGCCTAGGCAACCCAGGTGCTAAGTGTAAGTAATTAGAACAGGGCTGGGTTGCTAAAGCATCGAGCGACAGGTCCACTTGTTTCGTGTGAAGCTTAAATGTCCCATTAATAGTATCAGTGGTGTGATTGGTGGGTTGTGTGAGTGTGATGCTTAAATGCCAGTCGAACCGCAGAATCAGTGCATGGTCACCTGTTGAGTTCAGGCAGCCTTCCCTGAACAACAAGAAAACATATCTGAGCTGGAGTTGTGAGCACAGCTTGGGGAAAGAACTGAAGATACATGCAGAAAGCAAGGCAAAGTGATTTGTGTGGTTTGTGTGTGGGTGCTTGATACTCCTCCCTCCCACCTCTCACACAGGTGTAGCCCTGGGATTCCTACGTGGTGGACACGGCTCCAAAGAGTGGGACAATAACCATATCAGAGAAAGCAGCCAGAGGACTGATGGACTGGAAAGGATCGAAGGGTCTAACTGTGTTGCACATTCAAATTTGTTTTACAGGCTCTCTTGAGGAGAGAGCGGTTGAGCAGGGTTTTGAGTTCCAGTATTTTATGTTTACAGTTACAGTTGAAGAACTACATGAAGACTTTACTAAAACCTTAACCTCAGTTCCCACTTGTGCTTCCTTCCAGTTAGAGTATGTGACATTATTAATTCTGTGGTGTGTTCACGAGTGGACTATAAGGGGCAACTTTATTTTAGTACTTGCAAAAGACAAAGAGTTTAGTTCAGCATGTATGTAGTTCAGCAGGCTTTTAATTATGTGGAAAATGGGAATGCACATTTTAGTGTTTTCTCTTCACTAGAAGAGCTTACCCAGCTCATTGAAGCTTAACGCATGTTAAGTAATTCATCCATGCTTCAATACATCCAGGTTAATATATATCCTTTGACAAATTAGCTAGTGCTAACTGCATCTATTAGTGCATCTAACAGTGCATAACAGTAGCATATTTGAGTTTACATCTTTTCTTATCTAGTTAAATCCTCCAGTTATCTAATAATCTGTCATATCTTGGCAGCTGCTGTCTTTTAGCCCATACCAGCAGGTTTCCTACTGTTTCTATGAGCCTGTGTGAGGCTAGATGAGTTCGTGAATACAACAATAGGTTGTCATGTTTATATAACAGTACATGAACGCAGTGTGAGTGGGTTTAGTCAGCAAAACAAAGAGCGCCACTTGTTCTCTTAGGGAATGTGACTGGAATAAAAGAGGTGATGCTCTAGGCAATGTTCTACTGGGTCCTGACATTTATCTGGATGTTAGTTTGACATGTGACCAGCTACCTAAACAGTGTTACAGAATAAGTACACGACAATGGTATTCCCTAATGGCCAGGGTCGGACTGACCATCTGCCGTATCAGGCATTTCCTGGTGGGCCAACATGCTATTTGGGCCTGACTTGGCCTACAAATTCCAAAATATCAATCCAATCAAACATCTGTGGGATGTGCTGGACCCTCTAGGAACTTGGTACCAGATACCTCTGCACATCATCAGGAGTCCATATATATAGGTAAGTTGTAACCTATAACTTTAAATGTCATTTATCATTTCTAAAACTTTTAACTGAGTTCACTGAAAATTAATTACTTTGACATCTTTAAAGTCATTCCTCTTCACTGATTCAATTTAAAGTTTTGACAAGATCAGCAGAAGACACATTTCATTTTCAACCCAGACTTTTGACATTGTCCTTTAAGGATGAGAGCCCTGCTTTTACTCACACGCCAGGCCTAAGATAATTACTGGTTCATTTTTCATGTGTGTGGGAGGGATAGAGGTTAGAAGCTCCTGAAAACTTCTGAAAATGTTCCAATAATGTCTTGAAATTTCATTAATAAGAGCAACACCTGTGGCAATTCTGTCCAATAAATACAACTCTGTCCACTTACTTTACACTGGAATTTGTGTGTGTGTGTGTGTGTGTGTGTGTGTGTTGCATTTGATTCACCATACCTGATGCATAGGTAGATATTGTCACAATATTTAGAATTTTTTTGAAGAAAATTGATGACTATAATTGGTTGTGGTGAGCTTCGGAAGGAGTGTGGAGTATGACAAACATATTGGAGTTGGCCTTTAAGGCCATGCACATAGTCACAGTATACATCCCACTTAGCACTAACACTAACAATGTGCTGGATAAACTTTACAAAATCATCAGTGAGCTCCAAAACTCACCAATAATTTTAATCATGCCATTCTCAGGTCAGTTCTCCCTATACTGCCTGATGAGGGGGTGATCATGCTGGATCTCTGTGCTTCAGGACAGTGTTGAGCACACTGACTCAGTATGGAGGCTGTAAAAATCAGTGTCTCTACCAACATGGAACACAGTGGTGTCTGGCTACATCAGCAAGTGCATTGATGAAGTTACTGCCTCCAAGACCAGATCAGGTGATAAGGCTGCCTTGAGAACAGCAAGGTCCAACCTAGCCATTTAAGCAGCTTCCAAGACACTGTGAACATATGGTGCAAGTGACAGAGCATCCAGGCCATTAGCAACTAAAGGACATCTCCAGGTTGGTGAGGGCCATGTCCACCTCCTTTCACCTGGCCCTCATCAACCTGGACAAAAAAGGACACGTGAGAATGCTGTTCATGGACTTCAGTTAAGCATTCAACACCATCACTCCTCAGCATCTGATTGGGAGGCTGAGACTGCTGGGCCTGAACACTTCCTTCTGCAACTGGAGATTGTAAATGTACTGATGTCTACCTCCATTCTATATTGTTGTTCACATGACTCTCCACTGCTAGAATACAGTATTTGTCATAATGCTGTTTTCACTTTAACTTGTAGTGTAGCTGTCAACTGCACTAAACGTTGCCGTTTCCAATTGATTTGTTGCTCTTGTGGGGTTTTTTTTAAGTTTGCACTTTTTACAACACCCTTACTGTTAAAATGTAACATATGGGTTTAATGTCTGTTTTACTGACTATATTTAATCTGTGTTCCCACCATAAAAACATAATCTGAATAGTTATTCAGTATTAAAATATTAGCACCTGTAACGATTAACCAAGTCTTCCTAATATTTCAGTGGAAGAGCAGAAATTCAGTGGAATTCATTGCCTCTGCTTTCACTTGCCTCCATCCATACAATCTGACTTCTGCAGTTACCCACCACACTACTTCATGCCATTTTGTAACCACGTAATAACTTTCAGTGGTGTAGCTTTTAGATACCTCCAGCGGCTGGTGGCCTAGTGGTTAGGGTTGCCCCTTGCAATCAGAAGACCAGTGGCTTGCGCGAAGTACCGTCCCACACAGTGCTCCTTGAGAGTCCCTCGTTGTTGGAGTCCCGCTGCATTGCTTGGTGAATTGATCAAATGCAGAGAATAAATTTCACATTGTACACAGTGTGCGATGTGCTGCTGTGTGTTCACCATAAGGGGCCGCATTGCGTTACTTTAGATGTCCTATTATCACCTCTGTGTACATTTTTTATTTAAGACTTTGTAGTTAAGTACGTTTCTCAGCAGTAATTTTGTATTTTTTTTGTTAATTCCCTATTAAGAACATCTAAAGATCCAGCTTGTTTTATGCTTTTATAATGTTACAGTTCTTCCTGATCATGTTTACATAAACTTACAGCAGAGTATCAAGAGGTTCTCTGCTTCACCAGTTCCGTGTTTCACCCGGAGCATACAAGGAAGGGACGCGTTGCCTTGGAAACGAGAAGCTGGTTGGACTCGAACATTAGCTTCTGTACTTTTTATTTTGAAGATTAAAAATTGTATCTACGGCATACAGTACCACTCCAGCCTATTACCACAACACACAAACCGATAAACAGCATTTCGACTGTGTCTAAACGTTTTAAAACGACCTCGACCAGATGAGCAGGTACGGCTGATACATTTAATTACTAACATCGCTTGTTATATATATATATATGTGTGTGTGTATATATATATATGTGTGTGTGTGTGTGTGTGTGTGGGTGTGTAGGCCTACACATGTTTATACATCACTGCTTCATTCTGTTTCTCTAATACCAGAAAAATAGAACTGTTTGTGATGTTTTTGTCTTACACTGTTACTAGTTATTTTGTGTAAATATTGTGTAAATCCTGTTCAAATCTTCATTTTTAGGTTATTATGTGTTGGCAACTCCTCCACGCTTCCAGCAAAGGTAAGAAGCACAGGCACATTTTGTCCTGTTAAAATGCTATACTGTAGTTAGTTTGGGACTGTATTACAAACTGTGTTGGGGTTTTGCAAATTACTTTTTTATTAAAAAACACAATATTATGATGCTATAAAATAAGCCACAACAAATGCTTATTTTATAATCCGACCAAAAGCCAAGTATACTGATGTACACAGCTTGTGTAGTCTCCAAAGCAGTGACAATAAAATAAAAACCCTCTGGGGTGCATGAGCTAACACCATTTCTTCCAATTCTCTTAAGTAATAGAGCTCCACCCAATAACTTTAAGATAAGTTGGAGCGGCATTTGTAATCCAGAACTGATCAACATCAGTATTTGACGCTACTATTGATCACTATTTCTGGTGGTATGCAGTCAAATCCTCACAGCAATATTCCATCTTAATGTGAACCCATAGAAGAAATGTTGGTGAGTGGGTGTCTATAAACTTTTTGACATGGATGGGAGAAATTTGACAGTAAAAACAAGGTATAACCTTTGAAGTCTATCATGCAGCAAGTTGTTCACTTTATTTTTAACTTGGATTCTTCACTTTCAGGGTGCAGTACCTGTAAGAACAGGGGCCGTCGGCTCAAGAGGTAAGCTAAGTCAGTTAAAAAGTGGTCTTAGAAACTGTTATCCTGTAGTCATTAACATATACTCAGAGTATATGTGGGACCATTTTGGTGTTATATACACTCAACAAAAATATAAACGCAACACCTTTGTTTCTGCTCCGATTTTTCATGAGATGGACTTAAAGAT
>JBBPDB010148692.1:0-14525 GCA_037974465.1 Brachypetersius altus
ACAGGGAGCCAGTGGAGGTTCCTCAGTAAAGGTGTGAGGGAACTTAGGAACGTTGAACACTAACCTGGCAGCTGCGTCCTGAAAAGATCATGCATGGAAACGGCTCAAGGGCAGATTTTTTTTTGCGATACACCAAAACTTATGCGACAGTTCTTTTTGGGGGGTGACACCATTTTATCGATAAAAAGCCAGTTTGATGGAAACAGGCTTGAGACAGCAAATTTCGTACATTTTTTTAACGGATATTCTGTTTGTCGATAACAAAACATTGCAAAAAAACTGGATGGAAACTTGGCTATTGTGACTGTGCCAAGCAGCACAAGTTTCTCCAGACGGATGATTGGGAGGCCGAGGAAGTTACGGCTGGTTGAAGGTTATCCTCCTTCGTCACTGGCCTTTTCCTGGACGTGGAAAAAAATGTCACTTTGTCCGCTTAGACCGGCTTAAGGAAAGTATAATCAAAGGCATTTGTGCGTTCCGGAATCTCTCCTGCGCTCCCGATTTCGCCAACAAAAATATTTTGCGCTGGCCTTCTTTAAGACCAAAGGGCCGTATCTCGCCGCCTCAAGGCTAGAGACTGACTCTTAAGGGAAAACCGTCGTTACAGCAATCGCAGATAGTGCTCTTAAGGGCCTCAGAGAAGGTTACTGGCACGGAGCGCTTCGCTTTGGTCCCTGGTCAAGAGTTAAAAGGCAGCCTTTGGTGGAATGCTACTTGCATTGGCCTCATGCTGAATCCTGGCCTTTCTTTTTTCCTGTCATTAGTGGACATTCCAGGCATGCATGTTTGGCTACCTTAAGCCAGCAGGCCGTAAAAGGCAAAGGGAGATATGGGAAGCTGCAGCTTTAAGGCAGATCCCCAGCACGCAGGGGCCGTCTGCTTATGGTATTGCGCTGTGGGTCTGCGGTGCAGTCAGCTGCAGCAGAGGGGAATGTGTTTAGGTTAAATGGACAAAACAGACCGCCTTTAAAAGAGTCAGCCCCTCCCTGCTCTGCCGTAATTCCTTCTTCACATTTGCACTCTCACAGGCACTCCTGCACATTTATAAGGACACACGGCATTTCATTGGTCATGATTTTTAAAGGGTGTTTGTCTGCCCCGCCCCCCCAATACCCGCTTGAGTGACCTGATTTATCTTCGAACTGTAAAAATCTTCGTTTTTGCACATTTGGTGATTCGTCATTTCTGTCTCACAGCTCCACAGTCACACACTGGTTTCTCCATTAATTGCCGCCGTCGCGAACAGAACTGAGAGTAGCTTGTGAAAGTGCGGGGCCGTTGTTTTCGCCTGTGCGTCTCTGATCTGTGAAACGCGCTGTGCTGTCAGCCCCTGGGCGCCAGCACGGAGGAGAAGCCTTTGGGCCTGACCCACAGGCCTCTCCCGAACAGAAGGCCGGGAGCGGGATGCTCGTAAATCTGCCCAGGGAGTGGGCGTATGGCCTTCCAGGGAGAATGAGATTTCAATCTGTGAGAGCGGCTCACCGGGAAGGTTTTACTTGAGTTTTGTGTCTGATGAGAAAGCCATTTGCAGTGAGAGAGAGAGAGAGAGAGAGAGAGAGACTATGGATAGTTCCTGCCTTTAATTTCTTTTTCCCACTTTAAGCCTCCATCCATCAAAATGTCAGCTACCAGCTTCCTCCTGTGAGAAACAGTAATGTGGAATTGTCGTTCTCAGTACCTGCTGCAGTTCCTTCCGTACCTCTTTACGAGTCCCACACTTTTTTTCTGTGCGGACAATGCCTGGATTTACCCTCTGAAAGGCCTAAGTAATCTGTTTCCTTGTCAATGGTCAATTGGCCGATGAGCTACCTCTGAAATCAGGGAAAAATTGAATAAATGTGATGTTTGATGATTCTGCGAAATGTATTTATGCCTTTTTGAAATTTAGATTCAGTGTTGACAAGCACCATAAAGGTCAAATTTTCCTTAGTCATCATGTACTATATTCTCAGATAGATGTGGAAATTATTGTGTGCTGGATATGTGTGTGGAGAAAAGACCAAACACTGCCTTATGTTTAGGGCTGGGCGATTAATCGAAAAGTAATCGAAATCGACATTCGGAACCTATAATCGATCAAATTTTTCCTGGTCGATTATTTCGATTACTTTCCCTTTAAAAACACTACCGCGTGTGGAGTCACGTGACCCCGCTCCGGTATGTTACATTATGTCGAACGCGGAGAGCTTAAACACTGAGACAACTGAGCGACTTGTCAGTGAACTATGAGGGCAAAAAAATGTAAATAAATAAATAAATAAAATAATCGTTCATTAATCGTAATCGAAATCGCCCAGCCCTACTTCTGTTTATTAATCCTACTGATGTCTGCACTTAACAACGTCTTCCAAATGAAGGCTTGCATGCAATTCAAGGCCGCTGCAATCAGTTTAGTCCTGCCAGGTTCTCTTTTTTTATGGCAGTCGAATGGATCCAATGTGCCTTGCATAAGCAACCTTTAAAAGTGACCCACCCTGCCTTGAGAACGACGAATGTGGACAGTATTCACCGGCTTTGACCTTTGGAACTCTGGAGGAGCCACCAGCCGGGGAGTGCAGAAACAATGCCGCCAGGGCTGACGCGGTAGCACAGCAAGCCAGGCAGACATGGCTGGCTGACAAGGGACTGTGGTTACAATTTCCCTGCAGACATAAACAGTGACACTATCAATTTCCTGCCTCCAGTCTCTTAACAGGGAGTGAGCAAGGCTGTGCGTGGGCTGGGGGAAGCCTCTCGCCGCTGAGCCCGGCCAAGGTTGCTTAAATCTAAGCCTAGATTCGAAACCTAGGAGAGCTGGTGCCTCAATACGTTGTGTGCATAAGGCTGAATTTCATGCGTTCAAATAAAAAAAAACAAGCAGAGTTTTTGAAACCGTAGACCTGGAGTTTTACATTAAACCACATCACTCACATCGGCCACATCTGTCAGAAATAGCATCAAAGGGCAAACGGCGCTGCTGTTTTCAGAACCAGTGTCATTTATCAGAAACAGTGTAGTTAGGTGTCGTTTGAACCAACTGTGAGGATAATAAAATAATGACCTCTTATCCATGTGTCCACAGGTCCCCCACGTATTTCAGAGAAGGTGGCCCATCGGCAGGCGGTTCGTATCGGGCGCACAATGAAGCTCCACTGCCCAGTCGAGGGTGACCCTCCGCCCCTCATCATGTGGACCAAAGACGGGCGCAACATCCACAGTGGCTGGATGCGCTTCAGGGTCCTCCAGAACGCTCTGCGCATCAAACAGGTGGAGGCTGAGGACGCCGGGACTTTCATCTGCAAAGCCACGAATGGCTTCGGCAGCGTCAATATCAACTACACCCTCATTGTAATCGGTGAGTCTTCTCAAAGCATGCGTCTCTCTGATCAGCATAAAGATAAAGAAGAATCTTTTTGTGTTTTGTATTTTAATTAGGTACTTGCGTAAATTTAATGGGGAGTCAGGCAATAGCACTCACCCTGTATTTGAATGCTGCAGCTACGTCTTTACCAAAATGTTGCAGTGGAATAATGCAATTCAGTGTGTGAGAAATATCCAGTCAGCTTTTGATGGACCTCTTTATGAGCTTCAGGTTCTTTAGATATGAAGATGATTTTTCATTTACAAAATTAAAATGCAAGTACTGGAATGTGCTCTTGTGTTTCTCGTGCTCTTTTAGCCTTCACAGTGTGCGCAGGGAAAGAAAAGGCAGGAAAAAATGGGCTGTTGGCTTGTAGGGCATGCATTATGCACAATAAATTCGTTTTTCACTCGTTTATGCTTCAACCTCCCAGGCAGGTTTGTGCCTTGCCTTGTCTCTGTAGCTGTCCTTTCATGTCTGGTCTCAGTTTCTCATCTTCTGAATGAATAAAAGTGTATCAAATTAACTTTTTAAATTATAAAGTGTTTTTTAACAAAATATCAGTACTTGGCCTTAAAAATATGATACTAAACTGTATCAGTTTTTTTCCTCCCACCTCTGTTATGAACCTTAATCCACTCCACTTCTCTCAGATCTTTACGGGTGGTTTGATGGCCTTTGCTCAGGTGTGACATCCACTGGATGTGCCTTTTCTCTCGTGCGGACAGAAGCGAAGAGCGCCGCATGAGCACGCTGGCCGCCGGCCCAATTAATCAGGGCCTAATTTGGCTCGGTTCCCTGCAGAGATTTGTCCGCTCGCGCCGGGGGAGGAGCGCTAGGCAAGTCTTGTGATCCTGTGAGCCCCCCTCTCAGAAATCTTGAGGACATGAACCCTGATCCCTGATCAGAGAGCCTTGAATAAAACAGCAAGTTTCAAAGCCCTCAGGCTTCGCGTGCTTATCGGAGCGGGTGAGGCCTTTCTCAGAGTCCTTTAATCGCCAACAAAGTGAAAACAAATAAACAAAGGATTGGATCAGCACTAACTGTACGTGTAATTCTTCGGTATGAAACTGTATAATGAGTTCTGCAGATCTCCTGGGCTGACAAAATTGAGGGCTGAAAATGAGACAAAGTGGGATAAATTAGACACAAAAAAAAAAATCCATGGAAAGTGATGCCAAGCCTAAATGGAGACCCACACTGTGCCTCTTTCAGGGTCAGTGTTATATTAGCTGGACTGAGTTAATTATCCTTTTATATTCTTCTCAAATAAGCCTCGTGTAAGGCAAGACAAAGAGACTGAGTTAAGGGCACTGAGCACATCCTCAGTGGTGAATAGACTGTTTGTATTGCGCAGTACAGTAGGTTATTAGCAAACTTGGCCCCTGACTGTGCATCTCTTTGCACAAAGCGGAGTGCTGATCGTTTCAGACTACCCTCTGTGGAAATATGTGCAGCCCCTTAGAGAAGCTTTCTACTGAATTAGACATTAAGTCCGTTCCAGTGCACCTACAAAGTGCTTGTATATGTGACAGAAGCAACGAGTCTCAACTCAAACTGTCCTTTAAGACACAAAAACATTTTTGCTTAGAAAAGAACACAAAGAAAGAAAGCCAAAAGAAGATCAAGAGAAAAGAACATTAAAAAAGATCAGCCTTCCTCGCTTTTGTAAAATGAAATTCATAAACAAAACACTCCTGAACAAAACTGCTTTTTGAATACAGTAGTACACAGTACAGGCCAATCAGAATTCAGCTCGTTTACATCTTTCAATCTCAAAGGCACAGTGATGGAACAGCATGTTTAGTTTGAACGAATCTAATGGATCATCTTAGTAACGGCTTTACAAATGATAAGCAGAGAAACTGCAGGTCAGATAATATAAATACGCATTAAATAATAAATATATAAGGGGGCGCTGTTAGCACTCAGCTTTTCTGAGCGCACTGAGAGAGAGGAAACCCACGCCAGCAGGATCTTACGAATTTGTGTATGTTTGTAGTTACAAATGATATAATAAACTATTTAAAAGAACTACTACTACATGTTTACTGTTATAAATTAAGTATGTTATGATTACGTATTTAATAGTCGAAAAAAACACTGTATTACATGATTACCGATATTAGCAATGAGCAGTACATAACCAAGAACTCCTATTGCAACAGCATACACACATACAGTAACCCCTCAGTCTAACGCGGATTTTTCTGAGAACCCAACTGTTCACCGGTGGCAGTAATTCACTGAAAGGTTGTCAACCGCCATAAAAAGAAGAAGAAGAAGCCGCTGCAGCATGTAGCTTGGCTGCTCCGTGTCTTGACCTCATATTTTAGTGTTTTAAACTCCGCCCCCCACAATTTTCAACAGTTATCTCAGTTTATTTAGTATTAGTAAGCTGTGCCCTGTCTAAAGATGTGGGCAGAGAGAGTTATTTTAATGTTTTGGTAGCATATTTGGGGGTATATTTAGGGTTTACATTATACATTTTTTTATAATAGGCATTTTTTTTTAATGAAAACACAACAACGTGGTTTTCACTGTGTGTGTGTGTGCTCTTGGAAAATACCTTACTGTACACACAAATATTTACAGCTATGTAGAATTATGCTTCGTCAGTCTGTGTCTCTTGAGGAGTCGAAAGTATGAACAGTAAACAACATTGGCATTAGCCACTTAACTATCACGTGAACAAACATCACTTGTTTTTGTCTAAAAGTTAAGAGAAAGGCTGCAAGGAAGGATCTGGCGTCAGGTACCTAAAGCGAAGTAACTGCCGTGGTGTTCAGAGCAGAGAAATCAGTGAACTTTTCTTGAGTACGGTCCTCCAGGACAGTCTAAAACTCTCATAAGGCAGTAAGAATGTGGAGAGGCACGCATGGTTTGAGGCTTTTAATCGGCCCCTTGAATGCCCCTAATGGAGCTGGGGTTTTGGGGGGCAGCTGCCATGATGACTTCAGTCCAAGCAGCTGCACCCGCTGTGCTGGGGCGCCCAAGTTTTGCCAGCAAGGCTTTGATGAGCCGCCGCTGTCTTTGCCATGCTGCTTAGTCAGGGCCCTTGAACTGTGTCTTGTTCTGTAATCTCTTTGTTGGCTCATTTCTTTTGTGTGTAACTCAAGCCTGTCCAGATGAGCCATAGTGGACGGTCGGTACATATAAATGTGTTTGTTGCTGTAGTCTTAGAAAGAAGGAGAATGAAGACTATAAATGTAAAGCAAAGAACCATTTCATTAGTACAAACCTGGAGGACTTTAGGTATTGCATGTTGACCATGAACTTTGGTCCCACCAGAATTTTGAATAAATATTTATTTAACATATTTATTAAACTACAGTATTAAATGGTAAAATGCAACTGAAGTTAAATTGATGTCTAATTGCATTTTGTAAGTGACTGTCTTTAAGCCCCTTGGCAGCATCATGTCGTGTCGTATATCACTGAAATGTGTGTTTCCTGTAAAATCCAAGTGTACCACAGACAACATTTACTCAAATACAGTATGTTTTCTGAGATCTCACTGGGGAATGCAGTTCTGGGGCTTAATTTTTTACTCAAAGTCTGTGTTTCTCTACTTGCACTTGAGAAAAATAATATATATTCACTCCTGAACTTATTTTACTGGATTTTTCTGAATGATTTTCTATCATAACAGCTGCATTTATGACCAGAAATAAATAACAGTAAATAGTGTTTGCTTGATTAAAGTGTCATTCAAATCCTTTCTCTACTGCAGGGGTGCCCGTACCGGTCCTTGAGGGCTGGTGTCCAGCACAGTTTGGCAGCTCCCATTTTCCAAACCTGATATTAAAATGCCAAACTGTGCTGGACCCGGACCCTCCGGTGTCCAGCAGTTCTCTAAAGTGTCTCCACAACAAAATCCCCTGATGTTATCCAAAGGATCGATGTTTTTTTGGTAAATATAAAAATGTAATTAGATAATGCCTCGGTTGCACATTTAAATGTACTTTTTACGTAAGGTCCAATGCAAAAAATGCAAGAATGTCAATAACATTTGTTGTAAAATGACCACATTTTCAACCATTGAACCACTTGTGAGCGACGAGCCACGAGCGTGTCGGTGGAAGTTGATCCGCACCTCCCTCTGGCTCTGTGTGTGGTCTTAGTAATTAGTTGAGAACCGACCTGAATCTCTGCCCTTTGTTGTTTAAAGTTTGCAGCTTCTCGCTGGCCTAAGAACACCGGCACCTTTTTCTTATTACACCCCTCCACCACCTCCACCCTTCACCAAACCACACGTTCATTCGGACAAATATTTTCACAGTTTTCTCTTTCCTCTTTATTATATTTGATCGCACAAAAGCTCCTCTGTGTGCGCCTGCACAGAAGCGAGGCCCGGCAAAGTGCAAGGACAGTCCTTCGCGAAAGGAAGAAAGTCAAAAGTGATCCTGCAGTTCATTCAATCCCCTCCCAACGTATTTTCATTTGTTGTTACTGACCTAGTTCGTTTGCTTTACCGCCTCACCTCTTCCTCACCTCCGCTGGAAAGCAGCAGCAGGAGAAAGATCACTTTCCATGCAACCTCCAAAACCACAAAGTCAAGTACTGCCACCAGCTTCCAATATTTTGCGCCCTAATTTGTCACAATCGCCCTATTATAGTGCCGAGGCCCGGTTTTTAAATATTGGCAGGCCACTAATCTAGATCCTAATCTAGCCATAATCCCCAGCTTCCGAACTTTTTGAGTTCCACTCATCACTTAGATTAACCTCAGGACGACCTCCCTTCTCCCCTGTACACAAAACCCGCGTTTTAATACTGCAACTGCCTGTGCAGTCCTTCCTGTGCTCTGTGGCTATGTGATCGGTTGCCCCAGGGAGGCCTGGAGACTTGTGTTGATAGGACTCATTAGTAGCTTTGCCCTTCCTCGATCCAGATGGGAAAGACATTAGCATCCATCCATCAGTGGCAGCCCAGGCTCTGGGAACCACTTGTTCCCCTTATAGGTCCTAAACTATACCCCTGCTTGCTGTCTTGCAAGCCAACTGTGTTTCTCTTTCCCTCCCTCGCTCCCTACACTTACTCATTCACTGCTATCCCCGCGTCTGATGACAGATTTATTTCTCCCCATGCCGCCAAAGTATCCTTATTTGTTTACCGATGCGTGTATCCGGCATTCGTATATTTTTACAGTCCAGCGATTCAGGCTGACCCTCAAACCGGAGCTGAGGTTTACGCTGTTGCACCGGTTAAGGAAATTCTGTGTCACTGGCGAAACTAATGAGAGGAAAGGTAGGCTTGAGAGGGGCCAGCGGAAGCAGCGGGTCATTATACAATGTGTGGCGTAAAAAAAAAAAAGAAAGAAAGAAAGGAGATTGTATTCCGCGCAGCAGTAATGTTTCAGGCTGCGACGTTTGGTCCTTGCCAGCATAAACTGACTACCTTAAAAAAAAACATTGCAAACAAGATAAGATTTACTGTTCGCTCGTGAAGGCGGCGCAGACGTGACTTGAAGTGATTGCGGAATTGAGACGTGTAGGAAGCTACGGGGAAGTGCCTGGTGATTTATAGCGATTTGCGGAGCTCGCTCGGGCCTTAGAAGCTGCTGCTCAGCCAACATCTGGTAGTGATCTCGAACCCGGAAAACTGGAGCTTGAAGTGTCTGGGGACCTGAATGCAGGGTTTCCCTTTAGACTTCGAGGCCCTTAGGTGGTCAGACTGGCAGAAAGGGTCTTCCACCTTCTAAGCTGCACTTACGGAGATTTTTGTCCATTGGTCACACATGCTCCAGTGATTTGGGCCCTTTGTGTACGTTTCTATACGCGTTAGATCGAAATATGGTTCTTGTCTGTCATCGCAAGATTCTTTTGAGACGGTCAGAAGGTTGATAAGAGGTGATAACTGGTGGCTGCTCTGAATTCTGATCTTGTCAGCTCCTGGACTTATCAGCAGTTCCTTTCCTTTCTGGATGTTTCTCTCTGCTTTCCCAGCTGTGGTGAAGCCACGGACCACGGCTGGGTCACATGTATTGCTGAGTGTGTGCAGTGACCTGTTTTGCTTTCTAGCCACAACTATTGAAACCAATTTCGACGTTAAAAATGTCAATAAAAAAATGGCGTTTTGGAGCTGAGCTCTTTCCAAGAGGGTGTTACAGCTGTATCTGCTGGACTGCTCAAACGTTTTAGACGTGATGTCTTTGGAATCAGCACTACATTTTTCCCTTTTCTTTTTTTAAACAACACTTATTGGTGTGTATTTACATTAGGTTTGTCTGAGTGTCTGCAGCAGTAGTTTACTAACATATTCCTGAATTGTTTGGCTCCTGGTGATTATTCTGTAAATAATAACCTTTTCATATCCACCTGGCTGTTCCATTCAGCTTGATGCTTCATCATGTGAGGTTGTAAGGAATCTGTAATTAAAGCCCGATCAATGTGAGGGAGCCACAAAGACCTTGTGAGTTTTTTCCCCCATGTTTGAGTACACAGGGAAAAGAGTTCAAACTGTTGGAGGATTTAAGAGAAAAAATATATATTCTGCAGGATAAGAAGTTCAGTTTAAATATCGCCTTTCTTAAGCCCAAGGACACTTTATAGCAGGGACTCGCGAGAAAACACTCTGGTGTAAAGTCACTTTGCCAGCCTGGAAAGTGTTCTTAGCAGCGGGGGAGGGTCTCTTTCAGCCTAGGAATCCTCATGGCTTTAGTATTGTGTCACTTAAACAGTCCTAGAAAGCCTCTTAGCCACAGTGTATTGTTGCTCTGATGGCCAGTTACCGTAGTACAGTTCGCTGTGACGGCTGGCCCGAAAACCTGGAGGCTACATCAAAACATACAACAAAACAAAAATGAACTGGGTACTTAAACGGGAACATATATACTCACACACACACAATCTTTCTAGCTACACAGTATTGGCTAAACTCAATCTCACTAGACACGATGGGATATCATTGACCATACTTTCTGAAAATTCCCTGCTCAGGTCCACACTCTTGGCCCGCAGTTGCATGGCCTGTACGGATGTGCAGCGAATGCATAGCTTCTTAAGGTTGTCAGGGTTCATCTGCACAGAAGGATTGTGTTTTGCGGCGTCCGTCAGTGGAATTGGTCGAGAGAAGAACTTGAAAGAGAGTTGTCCTTCTGCACCGCTGGGTAGACGAACGTGATGAGAATGAGAAAGAGGGCCTAATCTCTCCTCTTCACGCACTCCATGACACAAGTGTCAGATTCCACAGCTGTCTTGAGGCAGGACCTAAGAAAACAGATCGCATGGCGGGCCCAATCTCGTGACCTTCACAGGCTCCCTCTGAAATTTCCTATTAGATATTAAATGAGATTCGAAGACCCCTGCAAGAACTCGGGTTTCTGCCGTTTAATTGAGAAATCTAGGGTCTCATCCCCAAGGCGAGCCTAGAGGACAGTTCATGGATATGGAACAGCAGGAGCGATCAGATCAGAGGGATTAAATCCCGGGGACACTGCAATGAGACCCCAGGCTTGAGTTACGCACAGCTTGTCTTAATGTGTTACACATCTACAGAAAACTCGAGTTTACTCCAGAAATAAAAGCCTAACAGTGTTGGTATAAGGGCTGAATAGCTATACGGACCTTGATAGCGAGGGAATTGGGAAGAACAGAGGAAATGGGCGTAAAGACGAATGCGGAGCCCCCTGCCTGCCTCCTTTTCATGTGCTAACCAGCCTATTGTGGCAGGCTCCTCGGTAGATTTGTCTTCGCTTGTACTTCGCTCAGCTTCAATGGTCATGCGTCCACCGGCCTGCCAGGCATCACGGCCTGTCGGAGGCTGAGCGACACGCTTGGTGAAGCAAGGCCAAGATGGATCAGGTCCCTAGAATGGGAAGCAGAACGGAGAATACTGCTTTATTGTTGCTTTTTTATTAACCTGCTCTTTCGTGATGCAAAAATAAAAGGGCACAAGGACACTCCGTGCTCTGCTGTAAAGGCTTTTTTTTTTTTTTGGGCCATGGCCGAGGGCAGAGGGAGGGAGAGAAGGAAAGAGAGAGGCTTATGAAAACACAAAAGAATGAAGAATCTGATTGACCTTCGAAAATTTGTAACTGTATGAATTTACAATAAAGATGGCTATTGAGTTACTGGTAAAGAGCTTTTGCAGCGCAGTACTGAGTCTTTTTCTGCTTTAGTATTGGCTCGGCGGCCGGATCTTATCATAAACAAACACGCGTAACCTTTCAAACCTCCGAAATACGCTTCACACAAACATCGGGGGAAGAGATTAACACTTACTTGTGCTTGAAAGCACTTCATCCCGAATACCCGTGTATTCTGATCCCGATATTCATCACCGCTGAATCAACATTTCATTCATCATTTGTGAGTCAGGATAAACTTGGGACTTGGGAACGAACCAGACTCTCTCTCTTTTTTTCTCCCCGGTATCAAAAAACCACCAGCACAAGACAAACAGATCCTCCCTCATTTGCGTAGTTAGTGAACGGACTCCTCCGGAAACAGGGCTGAGGAAATGAAGATGCCATTTTAAACACACAGTAATGTAAACATGGCATTTGTCCCTCTTACAGGTGGGGGTAAGCTTGGGTTTCAAAGGCGCTGGCAGAGGCAGCCACTCAAAGATCCGGAAAAAGGGGGGAAAAACGCAAACAAAGCGTCGAAGCAGCTAGGCCTGGGCAAAGGCATAAGGACAAGGATTACATTTCACGCCCGCCTGTTTATGGAGGCTCTGGAGGGGGAGGGGGGGCACGGGGGGAGGCTAAGAAGGCCTCCACAGAGCTCATATCGCAGCTCTGCATCGTTTCACCGTCCGAGGAAGACAGCGGCCAGAAAGGGGAAGAGAAAAGAGGCACATTCCGATCCCCGGGACCGGGAATTTGTAAAGCACGTCTTGGCTAGGTGTGTCAGATGTGATTCATGTAGGAGAGAGAGAGAGAGAGAGAGAGAGAGAGAGAGAGAGAGCTGAAAATGAACAGGATTGAGTTTACTTTGAGTTGAAGCGAAGGGATTGGATGGAGATGAGTCATCTTCAGCACAAAGGTGCGAAGGACCATGACGTGGAAGGCAAATTGCAAAGCATTTTAAGCCAAGATTTTTCATACTTAGATCCCTGATTCTACTTTGCATGTCCTGGATAAAGATGCTTAATGTTTTCTTTTTTTTTCCCTTTATACTTTGGAAAAACATGGAAAAGCAATCTAACAGGCATGCTTGACAAGACAGCTTTTTGAAATACTTTAAGTGCTTCGCTAATGCATCTTCAAACAGCGAGGCCTGTTTCGCTTTTGTGGACGCTCCACTGCTTGCAGAAAATCTTCTGGTCCAAAGCCTTCATTAATTTGTAGCACTTAACCGTTTCCTCTCATTGAAGTGTCTAGCTGTTTGTGGTGTCCACATGGGGATCAGGACTGAGGTGTAGGACCATGACTGTAACATGGAAGTCCTAAAATATTTGCGGGTCCTAAAATGTCGCTGTGTCACAGAAATCTGCTTCCCTGGTCAATTCTTTTTTAACTTCAGCAGATTTGCTTGCCACTATGCTTAGACTTGAAAGGAAAAAAGGCCCCATAGACCTCGAGTTATCATCCCTTCATGGGTTCTGTGAGTAGGTTCAGGGCGTTTTTGTTGCTGTTCCCTGTCTGGAGCCTTAAGCATGCTCAGGTGATGCTTGTTTGGGACATTCCCTTTTTCAGTCCCAGCCCCTCAAAG
Source organism: Brachypetersius altus (assembly GCA_037974465.1). Taxonomy (NCBI): domain Eukaryota; kingdom Metazoa; phylum Chordata; class Actinopteri; order Characiformes; family Alestidae; genus Brachypetersius; species Brachypetersius altus. The sequence goes on from JBBPDB010148692.1 coordinate 13,000, forward strand.
TTTGAGTTTCAGGCTTGTGTTTTTCAGGGCCAGGTGGGACAGTGCTCTTGATGAACCGTGTAGTTTGATATTTGGCGAACGTTACATGAAAGGGACAAGAACAATGCTTTGAAGCCTCCCGTTCCTTCTGTTCCGTCATGTCTCGGATGCATGGTTGCAACAACCTCTGCATCTCCGTGAGACGAGATCTCAATAGGCTCTCTTGAGCGTGAAGCTTCCACGCATTCAAACGAGGACCTGACCATTCTCATGGACCTCGGACCCCGCTCCCCCAGACTTGGACACTTAAAAACAGGGGACAAGAGACTTGCAAAGGAATAAGGATTTTGCAGGGGCTCACAAGCATAGGGGTATTTGTCCCTGATTAGCGGCCAAAGAAGGGAGAACATTTTTGAGCTGAAAGGAAAGCTTATAGCTCATTATAAGCCGGCCAGGATTAAGCTTGTTCCTCCATTGTTCCCTGAGGAGGTACTAGGGGCCAGCGCAGAGGGTGGCGCCTCTCTCTCTTTTGAGCCCTGCATCTCCACACCTACCCTTAGTTTCCACCCTTTTAAAGACATATAATGGCTTTCTCTCGTCCCGCAGTTGCTGCCCGGCACAGCGGAGGAATCCTCTCTCATTAGAAGCGCTTTTTTGTCCGGCTCTCCTTCACCCATCTTTTGTGAGGCCGGCTGCTGATTACGGGCACTGGCTGAACGGCGGAGCAACCTGTAAGAAAGCAAACAAGTGGAGTGTGGTTGCAGAGAAAAGATGCGCCAATTAGTTCAGGCGTGTTTGAGGAGAGGGCGCAGCCTCCGCGCAGGACTGCTTTGAAGTCTCGCGGCGCTTTGTTCCACGCGCCTCTCCGCTCCTGGAGTGCGCCGCTGTTTTTTTGGTGACGGGTTCGTTGCAGTGTTTTTTTTTTTTCCTTTAGAAATGTCCTGAATGATGCGGCAGCTTTGATCTTAAATTAGGAGGGGAACTGTTTGCGGGTCACACTGTGGCGGCAAAACACTGAGGCGATCTCTCTCACTGCTTTTGGAACTTTGAGAAGTTAATTTCAAACACAAAAGTAATTTTATTACAGCTTCGTTGAAGCTCTAAATCGGATGATTTTGTCCGTCCCGAGCATAAATAAGAACAAACAGCACATTGTTTATACGGCCCATATATAAGCATCTGCTCGGACTGATTCTGGGGAATCGCGAATGTCGGGTAACGCTCGAAATCCTGGGTAACCAAAGATTTTTTGATTGGAAATAATTTTTTTCTCTGTGTATTTGTTTGAAAAAGAAAATGAAACTTCTGTCACATGTGAACACACCACAGCAGGAAATGATTCCTCTCCATTTAACCCATTCACCAAGTGGTGGCAGGAACACGGCGCCGGGGGGGCAGTGTGTGGGGGCGGTACCTTGCTCAGCGTACCTCAGAGGTGCTTAGGGTTGTTGCGAGGCAACAGGATAACAAAGAAGCACCCAACGTTGATGGTGGTGTTCAATGGGCAGCCTAGATTCTGCGTGAGAAATCGGAGGTGTGGCGTGTGA
>JBBPDB010148699.1:0-14524 GCA_037974465.1 Brachypetersius altus
AGAAGGTCAAAAAAATCGGATATAGGCAACAAATCAGAATTGAGCATCAAGACCTGCAGTGTAAACGAGGCCTAAGAGGTTAAACGAACTACTGCAGTAGCATTAGCTCATAATCACATATCTGATTAAATGTGGGATCTTAAGAACATCGTAATGAAAGTCAAGCTCACTTCTCTTCCATGAAGCGAAGGACCTGCTGTGGCGACAGCAACTTATCCTGTTGGTAGCGTTCTGGAGGCAGGAAGTGGAAGGTGATGGTGAAGACCCGATTCTTCCCGCTTTTTTTGCCTTCCATGCGAAGTGTCTCCACCACATCTACTTTGTGCAAAACCTGCAGATTGAATTTGAATTCCACCCTTAAGATTTTCATTTGTCACCAAGTCTAGCTAATTAATCCCTTAGCTGAACGTATGTACCTCGGCCAGGAAGACTCGTGTGAGCTGCTTCCGCAGAGTCTTCACTCGCTTCAAGGCTTTCTTGCTGTTTAAAACAGGAATGCTCATCATGGGAGTCTTGATGTTGGAGCTGGCAATCATGAGAATTTCACGCAACCTGGAATACACAGAACACGCAACAGAATTTTTTTTTACATACTTATTAGTTTTACAGTGGTCAGGGAATCTTTTTTGTAGAGTAATAATCCAGCAGCCTAAAAAAACTTCAAAGAAAGCAAAAGCACTGCAGCCTGTGATATAATCATATTCATATACATAAAAAAGGCTGGAAGTGACAGACCTGGGAATTCCCAGCGTGACATTCATCTCTCCTCTGCCGGCAAAGTGGAAGGTGTTGAGAGTCATCTGTGTTGAGGGTTCTCCAATGCTCTGGGCAGCCAACAGTCCCACGGCCTCTCCTGGATCACATAATGCTCTCTGCCACTTCAGATGCAAGAGATGCTTTAACCTGCACACATATGCACACGCTATGAAATTAAGTAGTAATTATAATGCAGGTTAACCCATACGACAGATACACTGTGTAGTAATGTGGCTCTACATGACAGGTATTAGAGGTTCCTGCAATAAGCTATGAGCAATAATCTAAGAGCTCCGGTTCGGATAACTGGAGATGCCTGTAATCATACTGTGAAATTAGAACTAGGATTTAAGCAATGCATTATAAAGCTTTGGACTCGTGCAGTGATGGAAAGTCCTCACCTGTCGCTGTCAAGTGTTTCTGACAAAGTATCAAATTCCTGCTTGACATTCAGCTGACTGAGGTAGGTGTCAACGATGGAATCGAAGGTCTCAGACACAGAACCAAAACAAATATCTGGTCGAAAAATGGCTAGACAGGGATCTGGGCAGCGGGATGTCTTCTTCAGATACTTAAATTGGCTGGCATCCTCCATAGCTCTCCATTTCTCGATCAACTGTGACAAAATATCCAAATCCATATGCTTTAGTTTAAATCCACTGTACTGAAGTGATGCTTCAACTGGTACAACAAATACACATTTAAATACAAAACAGACTAAGTACCCGTAGAGCGACTGCAGCTCTCCCATCGGCTGAATCTCCAGACAGTCCTTCGGCCTCAGCCCTCATCTTTCCCAGTTTCTTCTGTGAGAACAGCAGGAAGGCGCCCTTCCTGGGAGATGCGTGATCATGCTTGGCCTTCCACTTTTTGATGGCGTGAAAGTGACTTGCAACTGCCTTCGGGTCCAGTTTAGCAAGCACTTCATCTAAACATTTAGACTTTCTGATGACCTTTAATGGAAAAAAAGCCCAAGATCATACTTCTGCCACTTCAGATGAAATTTACAGCAGTTTATAGTTCAATACAACTAAATATTAACAACATATAATACAAAAACAAGCAAAACGTATAGTGGTCTTTGCTCCAAGACACCAAATATTTCTTTAAGAAACGCCAGCAATAATACAAATGCTAAACTGTTTCTAAGAATAGCTTAATTCAGAGTGTGAATGGTTTCGGGTGCAGAATGTACTGTTTTTTTTCGGTGCGTAATCCTAACATTGACTACATCAGTTTTAAAAATGTCCTTCCCTACCTCATAATTCTCTCTGATGAAGGGGAACTGGCGTGGCTGCAGGAACTGAGTTTTGGGTATGTCCAAGCCATCTTCTCCATAAAGGAACTGCACCACACTGCCGTCGCTGTCCCTTACTGTCAGATCATACTGGACCACTAGTCCCTCCAGGTGCTTTATTACACATCTACAGTCATTAAAAACGGTATGAGTTCTATTGCAAAGTGAAAAAGGTTTAAAAAAAAAAAAAAGCTGATATTGCTAACAAGATAACTTCAGGTCACCAGCTAGACTGCGGTCACTGCTAGCCCTTTTACCTGCTATTCAGTTTTAGCCTATTAAACATTTTGGCTGAATCAAGTCAATCTCTGTACTCTTTCAATGGCAGGACTGGGCTGTTCTTGTCATGGAGCAGAATTTAGTAATTTAGTAGTGCCCCCTCAGCTCTAATTTACATTTCCATGTGTTACAGTAGGAAAACACAATGCTGTAGAGGATCCTGCACCCCTAAGCTGCGGACTCTTGTTATGTCCAAGACAAACAAACACAGTAATAGATACTACACTGACCGCATGACTCAGATAACCTTACCTCTGCAGATAACCAGAACGACTTGTTTTCACAGCCGTGTCGACGAGACCCTCACGTCCAGCCATACAGTGGAAAAAGAACTCCTGAAAACGTCAACAGAAGTCACTATCATCAGAATCAATCAATTTATAATCGATTTATAACACAAGAGCACTCTAAAGCGCATCATCACAACATGAGGAATGAGCTTATAATGGATTTCTGCTATATATACTGCAGGCAGGTACTTCTCTGTTGAACTGAACTCACTGGTGGTTTGATCCCAGTGAGAAACCTGCCCGTCACAAAGCCTCCAGAGCGAGGCGCTGGGTCGTATGGTTGGAAGCAGGGCAGGGATTTCCCAGAGGGCATCAAGGGAGGTCGACGACCTTCTAACTCAATCTGACCCAATAGACATGAGATCTGAAATCGCAGAGTCAGAGACAACAAGGGATATAGGAGTCAGTCTTCACACTAATGTAAAACATCTGATTCCATTACTAATGACCTAGAAGAGTGGTTATCCCCCTTGGGGTCCGGGCCCCCCTTAGGGGGCGCTAGAGAACGGGGTGCCCACAATTTTGTCTGCACTGAGGTTACCAAAATTATATTTGTACACATTACGTTCTTAAAATCCCAATGTCTGAGAAATCTAAGTGTGTGTGTGTGTGTGTGTGTGTGTGTGTGTGTGTGTGATGGTAAGGAATAATTATTTTAGCTCAACCTGAAGATTTTCAATATTAGTTCCGATATATGCAACAGATACACAGTTTAAGGAAAAGTGTAAATATCATCAACTTGGTTCCTTGCTTAAGCAAAGGAATTCGTCAAAGCTGTCGAATCAGTCACCTGCATTGTATTGACCGTAGAACCTTTGGCTCCTGACTGCACCATCAGCTGAAGGTTGTTCTCAGGAAATGATCGATGGAGACCGAGTGGCATGCATACCTTCAAAGACACAGAGGACAGCATGAAAGCCTTTAGCACTTAATCAGGATACCCAAATACAAAAGATTTTACTGCGGACTGTGACAGCAGAATAAGAAACACAGAAAGGGAAATACCTTGTTGATGTTGTTGTTGACCTGATTGACCTCTTCTTTGAATTTGAGGTCGACCATATTAAAGTCACGCTGGTCTATATTCAGATGGGCATCCTGCCAGCGGTCTCTGCCTTCACTCTCATCAGCAGTGGCAGGCAGGCTGAAGGCGGCCCGGAGAGCCTGTGAAAGGCAGTCAGAAAGCAGATGAAACAGACATCAACCCATTCCACTCAAAATGGATGTCTTATACAGACCAGTGTACTTTTCCTCTGACTCTTATTCTTGTACAGACAAAGTGTAAGCGGCCTAAATGGCTACATTTTAGTATTAAGGTGGAGCGACCACGCAAAATACGCTTTTAGTATTAATGCATTTAAACCCTCTCTTCTAATTCAAAAGCCTTTTTGGCTCTTGCTTCACACACTGAAGCGCTTAAACACAATTATGTTTTTCTTCATGTGTGTTTTTTCATAAAAGGATTAGATCTGCTCCTCAGTCTACTATTCATTTACATTTACGGCATTTATCAGACTTCCATTCTCTAACTACAGGGGACAGTCTCTCCCTGGAGCAACTTGGGGTTAAGGGTCTTGCGCAGGGACCCAGTAGTGGTGTGCTGAAGGTAGGATTCGAACCCATGACCTCTTGGTCCGGAGGCAAGTATCCTACCCACTGAGCTACCTCCATCCTCCATCGTGACAAAAGCTTTTTTTTTTTTTGTAAATCATGCAGTCATGCATTACCAAATCATGCATTTAGGTAAATCATGCAGTCATATCCATTTTAGACTGGATATCCAATTTAAAAAAAGCTAAATACATGGTTTTTTTTTACTTTAATAACGTCCTTTAAATTAATAAATGAAATACAATGAATAATACAGAATGGGCTGCACAGTAGTGCAATGTTTAGTGCTGCATCCTCCCGGCTGGGGCATCCCATGTCTACTCTGTGTGGTGTTTGTGTGTTCTTGCCATGTCTGCCTGGGTTTCTGCTGGGAGTTTCCAGTTTCCTCCAACAGTACAAAGACATCTAAGTGAATCGGAAATGCTAAATTTCCCGTAGGTTCAACTGCGTTTGTCTGTGTATCAGTCTTGTGGTCTAGGCCACTTTTGTGCTTTAACCTCAGTCTCCAGCTTCCCACATGAACCTGTTTAGAACAAGCTTCTTTAAAAACAAATGACTAAAACATCGACCGACCTTCGCCCCACATTTGACGGATCCTTTGATGATTTCTGTCCTTTCTTTATTGGCCCTGTTTTTCACCAAAATGTCTTCCACACCTGTTAAAAAAAAAATAATAATACACATATGGCGATTAAAAACAAACAAACAACTGAATGAATGAAATCTGGCTGTGGGGTGGCTTGCTTCTTACCCATGGTAAACCCACGGTACAGCTGCAGGTATGCAGTGAAGAGGCGGGCCAAGCAGCTAAGCAGCTTGCCGCTGGTTTCTCCTCCATACAGCTCATAGCAGCAGTGCACCAAGCCGTACGCTGAGCTTCCATAGTGAGCTTTGTCCAGAACGCCCACCAGTAACTCGCCCCGACGGATAACCACCTGGACAGACACCGTTCCACATTTAATTCCAAAAGACCACATATTTTTCCAAACCACCTTTAATCCTAGTAAATGTAACTGTGGTTAAGTAGCACTAAAGTAGCAATTCTGTCACCTGAGAGTCACACATGGAGTCAGGCTGGTAGCCTGGCACTGGTCGAGGGTGCTCTTTCAGCCAAGCCTTACTGGGGATCTTAGCCTTTCCTGTAAGGTTCAGTGGGATGTGGGTCTCTGGGATGACATTCAGCAACAGGGTGGACACAACCTTTCAGAAAAAGAAATAAAAGAATTAAAATTCATTGCAATGTCAGTATTAAACACTGTACTACTGAATTCAGACTGAGGCCCTTCAGAGGCGCACTGATCAAAAGAATGGACGAAGATAAGACACCTGTTTGCCAGTCCAAAGCATCTGGGGTTTGATGATAGCAGGAGCAAGCAGCTTGATTCTGCCATTTTTATCAGTGAGGCCTCTATAGACAAGCTCCATGTACTGGTCTCGCGTGAAGAAGCATCCGCGGATGGTCATGCTGGTGCCCGACACCATGTGGTCCTGGATCAGACCAGCTAAGGGCTTTCCATCCTGCAGAAGAGTAGGAGAGAAGGAAAATTACAATGCAAATCAAACTCAAGAACTTATCCAACATGATGGATAAACAATATCAGTAATGATACATTACAGGCTTTTCACGCTGATAATATTCATTTTTTCATTAAATGATGAACAGATGTTCCTCACTCTGTTATTAGAAGGCTTGGAATCCAAACAATCGCTACTTTGTTAGTTCAGCTGTTAACGTATTTGTTACATATAACAACAGAAAATGCCTTTGGTTTAAAAAACCCCCAAAAAAAACAATTAATGATACCTAATGCAAAGTAAGAACATGGTGCCAAAAAAAACCCCCTCTAATTAGCAACAAAACACACAAAACTGAACACTTCGTCTACAATAACAATTTTATTTTAATAACACCATCTGCAAATTGACCCGACACATAAAGATCATTTCAATCACCAAAACATCATTCCAGTGAGGTCCGAGACTTACCTTGGGCACCAAGTACTGCTGGTCTGTGCTGACGAGTGTGTACGCCTCAGCCCGGGCCAACTCACTCTGGGGAAAATGTGCATTCATCTCGTCTCCATCAAAGTCGGCGTTGTAGGCCTTGCAGTTGGCGTAGTGCAGCCTGAGCACCTTCTCACCTGGGAGGATGCGCGCAGTGTGTGCCTGAATTGAAGGCCTGTGCAGCGTGGGCTGCCGGTTCAGGAGAAGCACATCTCCATTTTTTATGTGTCGATTCACCTACGGCAGAGTAAAAGAAAAAATGAAGTTTAGACAATGTAGTTCTTATGTACTATAATCCATATATATGTAATTATGTCTACAATATACACCAGAAATCACAAAATTGGAATTCCAATTATTACACAATATTTTTTTTTCAATATAATGCTACCCTGACAGAGTTGTCCATTCCCTATGGTTACTCACAATCTTCATCGACATGCGATGCAGGCCCGTGCTGGGTGTCAGGAGCTGCTTAGCAATGGCCTCTCTCTGGGTCAGGTTGGTGCTGCTGAGGATGGTGCGTGAACCGTCCTCATTGATCACCATGGAAGCGCCCGGGTGCACGTTGGGCCCGTTGAGCACAGCTTGCCGCAACTCCTTCACGTTCCAGGGCGTGACCGGCTGTGGGTACGTCAGCCTGGTGGCAAACACCTGAATTCGGGGTGGGACATCATTCACAGCACTTAGCTGCACACTCAAAATGTTGGTACACGTCTTAAACTGTGCAGTCATGGACGATTGGAAAAAAATGTATAGTTTTAACTTTGATTAGGATTTTAGAATTGATAAATACAGAAAAGTAAAAAAAAAAAACATGTTTGACACCATTAATACTGAACAATCAATCTGCAGTACACAGAAAAGCCTGACAAACTTGAATTCGGCGACAAGCACAAAATACAAGCTCAAGGCGCGTGAGAATCCTCTTTCAGTGATGTACACAAAAGCACCTCAACAGCACATCCTTGTGGATAACGATTGAAAATTCCGATCTTTTTCTGACTCGGACCATTGAACCTAATTTATTCATTCACTTTATTTATCAGATGTACTAGTATGACGACAGAAAGAGCACTCCAAGAGCAACATGGTTACCCTGGTAAAATCTTTTGTATTAGATTTTTGGACCACAGCCTATTGAGTTATTTAGTTGAAATTAATGACTACCTGCATACCATATTTATGACTGTGAGAGAAAATCTGAATTTTAAGACAACTAATCAAGAACATCCATTTTATAATATAAAGTTTTGAAACCTAGAAATTAATTTTACCAGAGAAATGTTTGGATAATACAAAAAAAAATGTGTTACCATAGGTATTCCAATCTCATTGGTGCCGATGTACATGTCTGGACAGATGACAGAACGAGCAGCAAAGTCCACTCGTTTTCCCATCATGTGCTTCCTGAACAGACCTTCCTTTTTCTCCAAGAGCTGACAAAAACACAAAGAGCGTCACGCAATTGCCCAAATGTAAAGTATCACATTAATTCAATCTAGCAGAAATAACCGAAGTCAACAATAACTAACCAGTGAAGTTTAGGAGAATGTTTATTCCACACAGAAATAAGGAAAGAGAGTGAAAAATAATATACCTGTCGGATTCCGGGAAACTTCTCAGTCGTTAACTTATCCATGTCACTGTCAAACACGATGTTGACGTGACTCTGTAAGCGGATCCAGACGCTGTACAGTTTGTCTGGGAGGGTGAGCCCAGTCAGGCCGGTTAAAAACGCCTGGTCTGTCTGACTCATCTCTGCCGTCTCACTGGGCTAGATCATGAAGAACATTAAATTATAATGACTCCAACGAGTTATTAATATGTTTTTAGTCCCAAGAAACAAGGCAATAGCTTTAATTACAGTGCTTTGATACAACATTAGGGCCAGGTGTTGTGCCCACAGGTGTAGAGCCTTACCTCCTCCACCTCTGTCTCAGTACCCTCTATCCTCTTGGCTTTGTCAGCCGCGATGAGAGCGAGCAGTTTCTGAATGATGACGTTGTCTTTGATCACTGCCTGCATATTCACTGTCTGACCATTGGTAAACATCTGGTCTCCCAAACGATTAATAGGTCGAAACCTGGTCCACACAGGAAGTCAGCATTGACACAAACAATTAGCACCAGACAGCAAAAGACACTGAAGTGAACACTTGCAGTGGGAAGACCTACCTGCATGGAGGAACCACCATTAAGTCTAAAAAGAACATGTCGAGGCTGAAACCACTGGGACTGTTCACGGTCATGCCTGAGAATAAGTGCTTCAAGAAAAAACCTAAAAATAAAAAGATAGGAAAGCAATTGAAGGTCAGGACAATTTCTCAGTTATGCAAAATAAAGGTTCTCCTTGACTTCACCAAATCTTACAGCACAAAATATATCCTTATTAAAATGTGAACAGATTTACTGCAGTGTATAACACTTCTGTTGTTGTGCAGTTTTTAAACCATGTGCAATTTTTTTCAGACTATCTCCTTACATACAAACACACGGTGAATTGCTTGTTCTGCTGTTGTGCAGTATTTTTGGCCATGTGCAATTCTTCTGATTATCCCCTTCCCTGTTCATCCACTTAACTTGAACTGTGTTTATGTTGTTTACCTATATTTTTACTTATATTTATACAGCTAGAAATTGTTAATTGCTTTCTATTGTTATATTATCTATCTTATATTGTTACTTTTGATCCTACGGATGCTGTTAAACTGTCTTTCTGGCTACTGCTGCTGTTTCTAAAGAAAGTCAATCTAATCTAACGACTCATTCCAAGATTTTAACTTGGTAAACTTAAGTGAATCTTACCCTCTTTTTCCCATAGCTTGACAACATGCTCTCGCGCCAAGCTTGGAGTTAGATATCCACGTTTACACACGCTGACATCCTCTAGGAAATTAAATGAACATCTCAATAAACCTCCAACAGGTATGAGAGCTGTATTTCAGCATGAACCAACCAAAGAACAGTGACTTGGCAATAAAAGGGCAAACCAACCTTCCTCTCCTGCGTCATCTTTTCCAACTGAACGTGTGACGATCAGCTTGCTGTTATGCTCCCGACGTACTGACGCTTTGCTAGACCTTCATAAAAACAAATAGTGAAATGTTAAATGTACTGCTAAAGTAATCAGAGACAAAATAAAATATATAACAGTCCCTTTCTTACTTGCAATTGAGGCATCTTTTCGAGGCCATGTGGCTCCTCCAAAATTCACCAACTAGGCTGGTTTTCAACTCACAAATGTGCTTGATCTGAAATCATCAATTTAGGCACCGGCCAAAGAAACAAACAAAAAAAGTAACCAAAAAGTCAACATGTTAACTTTGACATGAAATCATATAGACTAAAATACATACAAGTCAATGATTATTACATACAGGTGCAGAGCCATAGTTGTCTTTGTTGGCTTTGAGAATGGGTGCACTAAATTCCTCCAAAGCCTCTTGGATTTCAGCCCCTGATGCCTTTGGATTGCCTTCTAAAAACTTTGACATGAACAGACCATGCAACACCAAATTAGACCAATATGCTAGGTACACAAATACCATTACATAAAAGCCGTGACGTTAGGACCCCTCACTGACATTTCAGCATTCCAAGCCAACAGACTGGTGCACTAGAATTGTTTCACACCTACCTGATTAAGAGCAGTATCAAGCTCGTAGATTTCCTTTATTGCTCCGACATCTAATAACTTGAGGCTGAAGTGAAGCAGGTGAATATCAGCCCTTTGACACGTCAACATATGGCATGACAGACAAGAACCTCGTAAAATTAAGTACAGCTTCTGAAGAGGAAAAGTAAAAGCATACAATTTAGATATGGGGCAACCGAAACCGAGAGTGGTCACAAAATAAGACAGTGCAAAGCACTTACATCAAACATTAAAGGGTTATAGACGGGCAAGTGCAGGTCAATGTGTCCAAAGTGTCCAGGGCAGTGGTTGAAGTCCTGCATGCATGTTGAGCAGATTTCTTTGTTGTCAGCTGGACCCAAAGCCAGATCATAAAGTCCATTTGGGGCGGGGTTGCCCACATTGTCCAGCAGCATGGAATTAGTGATGCTTTTGACACTAAGATTCCTTAAAACCGAAAAAAAAACTGATTATTTCCTCACACCTCCAAAGTCTATGATAAACACATGTCAAGTACACTATGTGAACAATCAGTGCCTGATTTCATAAATGCTGTCCAGAATGCATGGACACAAATTCCCACAGACGCTCCAAAATCTTGTGGAACATTTAGGTTAAGGTGGGAGTACCAAGAACTCAAACCAAGATAGTTTGTAATATGTTGATAATAAGATAATAACATTATAAACACGTGTCTCCAAAGAACAGAAACACCCACGACTCTTAAATGTGTAAAGAAGCTGTGGGCTTCATGGTTAGCTTGCGAGCTAGCTACAAAAACTGTTTGTTTTGGTCATTAACAGCGGTTTTACCTTATTTCTTCGGAGGAGTACATGCCAAACGACATGCCCTCCAAACGCCTCCACGGGGCTTCTTTCGAGAAGTTCATTTTTTATTCTTCCACGGCAAAAAAAATGAACTTAATTTACAATTTCATACTTTTCCTGAACCTCACTCTGTCTCTCCAGGTCCAGCACGTGGGTACGAACCCAGCGAGGACGGACCAAACCAAAAGTGAGAAAGGGAGGGACAATGTTTAAAACTTTATACTTGATTACGTAATAGTACATTTTGGTCAAAATGTGTGTTCACTTATTTTATAAATCCACCCATAGTCGATCTCAAGCAGTTTTCTAATCTAAATAATTTAAATAAGTAAAAAAAGTCACCCCTATACGAGTGTTCAGATGGTACATTCTCTCCAGTGTTGTGGGGAAACATGGCGGCCTCCTGTGTGCATGTAGGACGTAAGGTTTATAAAACTGGCACAATATTTCAACGCGGTGTAAAGGACACGATACAGAGGAGGTAAGTTATGCAAATCGACTGCTCCCGTTTTGTTAGGAGTCTCCACTGAGGATCAGCCGTCTCCATTTCCTTCTATCCTCTGCATCTTTCTCTCCCATACCAACTGTCTGCATGTCCTCCCTCACCACATCCAGAAACCTCATACTAGGCCTTTCTCTTCTCCTCTTCCCTGACAGTTCCATCCTTAGCATTCGTCGTCCAACATACTTAGAGACTCTTCTCGGAACATGTCAAAACCAACGCAATCTCGCCTCTCTGACTTATCCTGCAAAAGGTCCAACTTCAGCTGTCCCTGTAATAAACTCATTCCTGATCCTCATCACTCCCAATGCACATCTTAACATGCTCTGCTACCTCTCTTGTTTTTAAATGAAGGGCTTGAGTGTGTTGGGTTTAGTCTGGTAATGCTCCTGCTTTGGGAGGAGGAGGTCACACGGAAGCTGCTTTATAAAGGTCTTTATAACCAGATAAGATCACAGATGCTATAATATCACCAATTGTGCGCATTGATAAATCTGCTTAATAAAGCCACGACTGGTACTCGAGAGCTGACTTCACTAACTTGGGCCACTGAAGTTGGTCAGTTAGAAAGAACTGCATTAATTTCTGTCCGTCCCATATCAAAAATATTTTTAAAACTATTTTGTTTTTAGTGAAAAAGGGTGTACAGGTCGGTATGTTGTATGATTTGATGGTTTGGAGACAATGGCACAGATGAAAAGACAGGAAGCAGAGCTGGAGGTGAAAATGTTTAGATTTGCATTGGGAGCGACGAGGATGAACAGGATCAGGACTGAGTTTATTAGAGGGACAGCTCAAGTTAGACTTTTTGAAAGATAAGTCCGAAAGGTGAGGTGTGTGTGTTGGTTTGGACGTTTCATTTTCTTCTAAGTTCGATGTGCTTAAAAGTAAACTTGTTTATAGATTAAGAGGGATGTGTGGATATTCTGGGACATGTATTGGGCATATTTACTAGTGCTGCAGTCATAAATGTGTGTCAAATAAAACAATGATTACCTTTAAACTGAAATGTTATTCCGTTGGAATGTCAACTCATACCCCACTTCGGAGTTCACATGTCTTATATTTTGTACTCTAGTTAGATAGTTTGCCTGTCTTGCAACTGTAAATGTCTTGTGCCTGTATTACCTGTGGATATTGTCTCTGAAACAGATATATTGGACTGGGTTCTGCTGCCTATCAGCAACCTGCATCTGCAGTGACGGGTGAGAGAGATATCAACTTGTTCTCAAATCTTTCTCTATTTCCTGATTTCTGTTCAGTCTAGTGTTCTGCAGCCAGACTTCATCTTTCAGTGACATTGCCAATGTTTTGTAAACTGGTTAGCCTTCCAGTCCTAAGGTGAGTCTCTCTGGAATTATTTTCTCAGGCTCTGCAGAAGACATTGTCATTCCGAGAAAGAAAACATGGTAAGGTGTTGGAGCTTCATCATTTGAGTTACACTGCAGGCCTGACATTCGGACCCACCCTCTGAATAAATTATTTGTGACTCTTTTAAACATTTTTTTATACTCTGAAGCAACATAATGATGAAAATAACCATCACTTCCCTTTATTACAGCAGCAGGGATTCACGGTAGCCTTTCCAGCTAATTTTTTGGAAATAGCTTGTGTCCAAACCCTCCCAGCACCTTTTTTTAAAGCCTGCAGTTCTGTCTCATTTGCTGGATACTCATTTCAAACTTGCCAGTCCAGCATGTCCCAGCGGCACAATGGGACAAAGATGGAGACTCGGGGCCAAGACATAATTCTCATAACGTTTTGCTTTTCTTTGGACTGGATATAATTTTAGCACAGTTTAAAAGAATGCTTGGGATCATGGTCCTGTAAACAACAACATTTAAAAAAAAAAAACTGATCTTACACACATACATAAATACAGTACATATATTAATGTTGGGAAACAATAACAAACAAGGGGCTTTTTAACAGCATTGTTCCCATTAACACAGACACAACTGCAGTTCAAATATTTCTGTAAATCTCAACTTAAACATTAACGTAATCAAATCAAGTATAAAACCAAAGCTATGTGCCACTACAGGGATAAAAGTTTGTTATAGAAAAACAAGTTACCCTCAGAGTTGGCGGAACCCCCATGCTCTGAAAAGTGTCTGAATGCAGTGTTAATAAAGTCACATTTGGTGTAATAATCAGGCTTCTTATATGGACAAAAGTAACGGGAGCCCTGTACATGTCGGCTGGTTTTTGTGTGGGTCAGACGTCCCATTACTTTTGTCGATATTTATTAAATAGCTCAATGCTCGCATTACTTCAGTGAAAGCACCGAACTTTTAAAAACCTGCTGAACACTTGATAAAATAATTGCCGGTTAAGTAAATAATGTTAATGCGATATAATGTGTTAACTTTCCCAGCCCTACTTATAATAGATTTTTTTAAAGTAGCCTGTAGTTTTTTTTTGTTTTTTTTTTAAACCTCAGGGTGGGCCTAAAAGTCTGGCCTGTAGGGTGAATATATAACGCGTAACATCCATACCGTTGTTCTGATGCAGATTTTTCTGTTACAGGAGTAAAGAGGCTGTCCTGGAAGCTCTGGCGTCCACAGTAAAGAGGGTCTGTTAACACACACCTTTATCAGCTTTACTCTAAGCTGCATCTCACAGCCATTAAATGACAGTCTATACCTGTTTTTTTTCCAGGACCCAACTGCATCACATTACATGTTTCAGGATGACTCTTACCTCACACCAAAAACGTCTACAGAGTTTGTGAGTATTTGCTTTAGTGAGAATTCTAGTATTAAACTGTAGCTTTATGCTACTAGTTCACATTGAGACAGTTTGGGGATATTTGTAACCAGAGTGAGGTTTTATGATGTTAAATAGGTGAATGTAGCTTTAGGATACAAGGACACTTATCGCTGTAGTGCCATGCAGTTACCCAGATGCGTGGAGGACAGCAGTGCATAATAGTTTTTAATGGATGTTCTCAGTGAAAGAACAGCGTATTCAAGTACAGTTTAAGTCGTTCTGTGACGTAACTCAAATTACTCATATGTTAAATCAGTTTTCCTTATTGAAATGAATTGAAATGGCGTTAATTCGTTCCGGACCTCCACGGCATATTTTGTTTTTAAATTAGAAAAATGTGCTTTTACACAACGAATATTGTATTAAACTTAAAACAATAGAATCTACTGCAGTAAGCTGGTTTTATTCAGTATAATGTGCAGCATTTGCTGGTCCTCGAACCCCGACTGGCTTTAACCGGCGGCCCGATGCCGCGTTCGCCGAAGCGCCTGGTTCTGCTGCAGCAAATCGGCGTAAACAGCTCCAGCCTTCTCCAGATCATCACCTCCGT
>JBBPDB010148718.1:0-14522 GCA_037974465.1 Brachypetersius altus
GGGCGTGTCTCAATAAAGTTGAACTCTACCCTTCCCTTAAAGTTCTCGAGTGCCTTGTTTCCCTTGGCAACCACATAACAACTCAGCATGCATTACATCACACAAACGCACAACAGTGTAACAGAACACAGTGTGTGTTATAATCAGGACATAATGGACATCATGACATTTCATGGTGGCGTATTCCATCTTCCATGACATGTTTATGGGATGTAGCAGGTTAAAATGTGTCTAATGAAGATATAATTAATGGCCTTATTTCCATAATATCAAGAAAGCAGAAATCGTGCACGTATGACTAAATCGCACACTGTTTTTTATTTATTATACACTCATAGAGATAATGATTCTGTTTCCTTTATTTTTCAAAAATTATAGTTTAATCATGTTTCCCTTAGCCTTTATTATACTAATGAAACTTGCATAGAAATCCTATCATTAAAGAGAACAGAGGCTCTAGAAGTAGTGTTTCAGGCCCTGTCTGATTGCCTTGTTTGTTGTTGGAGATATTAGGCCAGCACTACTCTCAACCTAGGTCACAATCATCCAAAAGTATGTGCGAATGTTTACACTAAAAGGCTCCAGTTCCAGAATGAGGGATGGAAACATTCCATTGGCCTTTGGTTTTCTTACAAATTTGTATTGAGGCCACACTGTAAACGTTTAGGATTTCTGTGCGGTTTTTTTTGTGTCGCATTCGAGACATAATGGCCATTAGAGCGAAAGAATTGACATGGTGTACTGTATAATTACAGTCATTGAACAGCACTTACATGACAAAAACACGGCCTGGGGCTCAACTGCGGTGAGCCTGGACCTTAACCCCCACAAGATTTGCTGAAAGAACAAGTCAAACATGCCTCTTATAGTTCCCATCAACACAAGCTCAAAGCTATCACTTGTGCCGCACTCTAATATTGCCTCTTCTTCCTACAAGGCTATAATGACTTGTAGACTTGTAATTGCTTCTCCATTGTACTCTGATGAATCAATCTGGGCGCTATCAGCTGCGGAGCTGGCGCTGACAGTGTACTCCATTCACAAACATAATGACGGTCCTCAGCCGCTGTGGACGTCAGCCCTCAGCCCGCTGCTTCTGTTTGTGGCCTGTTGTTTTCTCTGATATGCGACATTGCACCCTTCATCCACTTTAACAGATCTCCATCACAAATCCAAACCAGCGGCAAAACCTGTTTGGGGGAGTTGGTTCAAATCTCTTTCTTCATTGAAGATGCTGCATTGCTCTTTCTTATTTAATTACCATCTGGTAATCTGTTTGAGGGTGTGGGTCCAGGTTCACTACACCTAAAGGTAAACAGATATGAAACATCAAAATAAAACTTTTTCCTCCTGTTCTAGTATATTCATATTGTTCAGGCCTTCTGTAAAATGTATCCAATTTTACAAAAACTGGGCTGATACTCGTACCAGTCGGTGAAGCACTGTTTGATTAACACTGGACATTATATTTCTCGCTATATTCAATTATACTGGTCAATATTATCAGTTAGACTGTTTACATTTTTTTATTTGTACTGTGATCTCTCTTTCTTGTATATGGATTTGAAGGCAAAGGATCACACAACCGAGAGCTAGGCCCCCACGACCGAGAGCTACCCTGGAAGAAGCAGGCTGGAAACCAGGGCTCCATGCTGAAGTGTTTAGTAACTCAAAAACAAGAATAACAAAAACGGGCACGCAGGCCAAACAGGTACTAGAACGTGGTACAGGAATACAGACTGGAAAAACCAACGGGAAAATAGGGCGGCATAAGGCGATGGACTGATAACAAGAACCAAGGCAGACAGGACAGAAATCAGTGGGCAAACACAAACAGGTGGAAAACATGAGACACGGACAGAAAACAGCTGATAACCAAAACACGTGACACATGAACAGAATGTGAAACCAAAATAAAAGCCCCCAAAAACACAGAACAGAACCAAGACCAAAAAACAGAAAAGCAGTGGCCTCTAGCGGCCACCGACCCAACCGTGTAGGGGGGGGAGCTGGAAGCATTTTTGATGTGGAGGGGACTCGCAGGGTGGGGGATGTGTTGGTGCGCATGTGGAAAATCTCATTCGTTGTGAGCATGCGTGCAAAGTCTCAGTCTTTACGTGAAGGGGGGGATTGAATGCGTGCAAAGTCTCAGTTGCTGGGGGGTGTGGGGTGCTTAATCACGTAAGTCTTGGCCATTATCCGAGAAACAAAAAGTGGGGGGTGCCCATTTTTTTCCTGTATCCAAGTTCGATAACCGAGTGTTTACACCCGTCAGTAATTTGGTTTTAATGTTATTATATTAAAACCAAAGTATTATAGACATGCTGAGCTGCAAAATAATGAGGTAAAAAGTCTGTACATGATGTGAGTTCTAAGGGAAAAAAATTCCAGAATATGTGTTATTTGCATAATAGGTGCAGGGTTTGTGTTTTGTAGGGTCATATATTTATGGTCCATTTGGCCTGGGTGAAAAAGCTCCTTCTCCTCCTCTCTTCGTCATAATAGAGTGGAGGTGCTAGCCAGAAGACAGGCACTAAAACAGTTTGTCGTGGGGGTGGTGAATGCCCTTAATGATCTGGTTTTCCCTACACCTGCATACCCAATGATGCATTAGATGCACCATATCACTCTGTGACACAGGAGTAGAGTGAAGAGCTCAGCCCTGAGTTACTGAGCTTGGATGTGAACTGTAGTGTTGTAAACTGAACTGAAATCAATGAACAACAGGTGTGAATAATTCCCTGTGCTGATGTCTGAGTGGGAGAGCGTGGAATGGAAGTCATGGTAAATGGCATCAGTGCCCTATTGCAGGAGGAGGTCTGTAAAGATGAGCCGATAAAGTCTTTGAAAAGCCTCTCAAAGCACAACACCAGACAGATCCTCGCCACAGTAATCACAGCAGGTCTTTTTGGCTACAGGGGTAATAGTGGATATTTTTAAACATGTAGGGGTGACAGAATAGGCCAGGGACTGCTGTCCTGGTGGCATAGTTAAGCCTCCACTTTGTCCCTGAATTGCCCAAAACCAAACGCCTTAATTTTACCCCTTCATATTATGAAGGAACATTAAGGCAATATGTGCACAGATTAAGGCAGATTAAGGTCTAAAACTACTGAATATTCCTCTTACTTTTTCAAATTTGCCCCATAAATAATAGCAGAGGTGGACAGTAACGAAGTAGATTTATTTGAGTACTGTACTTAAGTAGAGTTTTTGAGTATCTGTACTTCACTTGAGTAGCATTTTTTTGGACACTTGTGACTTTCACTTCACTACATTTGAAAGACAAATATCGTACTTTGGACGGAGGATGGACGGAGACAGAGATTTTTCGGTGCCAGTTTCGCACCCATGGCCATATCTTGACAACATTTTTATATTTTCTGAAAGGATTAAATTCATTTTAAGTTTGTGCTGTGTCTGCCTAAAACAAACTATAAAACGACCTACAAAAACTCACCCTCCAACCTGCGCAAACATATTGAGGTATGTAAACATTTTATTAGCTACAAGTGAAAGTTTGCAATGAAGTATGCAATGAGGCTTTAGATAGTAATCACATTAACGTGCAAAACGGCCTGTGAAATGACGTTGCCCGCCAAGTCCAAGGCAAGGCTCGTCTACTAATTAATTTATAAAGTAGCACGTAAAACCTGAGTTATGGCTATATGTATATTTGTGTTAATAGTAGCCCAGATAGCAAAAGATATTAATTCAGCAGTGAATTACGGTAAGAGATGTTATATGGTTGAGGTGTAAACTTCAACTTCAAGGGTAGTGTTTTCAGCATAAAAAAATACTCAATTTAAGGAGTTGTGTGGGACACACCATTTTTGGGGAGTACGCAGGGGGGTCTCAAACATTCTAAATTATGCATCATATGCTTTGGACAATAAATCATGATGTTTTCATTACGTGCAAATATTGTTAGTGTATGTGTAATATGTAATGATAAAAACGTTGTTAAAAATAAATGACTTGCTTTCTTTCTCAGCTCGGGTTTCATTCTGTAACATTTTACCAATTTCTTATTCTAGAGGTTCTATAGGCGAGTCAGAGGCATTAGGTATTGTATGTGTTGTGTCAAAAATGCAACAATGCGGTGAAAAAAAAAAGTACTTTTAATACTTAAGAATTTTTAAAAGCAAGTACTTCAGTACTTTAACTTAAGTAAAAATTTGACTGCATGACTTTCAATTGTATTGGACTAACATTTGACCAGTGGTATCTGTACTTTCACTTAAGTACTAAATGTGAGTACTTTGTCCACTTATGAAGCTGTTACTGGAGGGAAGGGCAACAAACTCCCAATTAGCACCCTTGATTTCAGATAAAAAATGTCCATTTGCTGACGAGCTGCTTGTATTGAATTTAGATTCCACACATAGAGCCAGTGTGTACTTGACCTTCTCAGAATCATGACAACCAGATCTGAACAAATTCTAAACACAATCAAACAAGGTTTGTTTGAATTGTTCTATATGGGCAATATCCAGACACATTGTGATTCCAAATGTAAACAACCCCAAAAGTCCACACTTGTTTCCTGATATGATAATTATGATCAGGCTTAAAGCCCCTAATAGACAAGCAATCCCCTCATTCTTATTTAGTTCCCTAAATAAATGCCATTTCATTCTATTTATTTTTTTACATTATTTAACAGCAAAGTCAGCAGCAGACATGAATCATACAGCTGAGCGGTTGAGGATCAATAAAAGCTAATCCTACCTGATGAGTGATTAATAAGGGATACCAGGCCCATCAGGAGCACCTGGTGAACAAACGTAGCAGTCAACAAGGAATCACAGTGTGTAAAATAGGGGGCAGAGCAGGGCAGCATCATTTACAGCCTGTTTATCCCAGCCATCCCCATTCTCATCCCAGCATGCTGTTGACCACAAGCAGTTCACAGGATGCTCGTTAAGAAGCCAATTGAAAAACACTCTAATTTCCAGTACATATGAACAGGAGGAGCTGTTGGGAGAAACATGGTGAGCATGGCATTATTCTTGCTTTTAATTACATATACATGTGTGAATGATGGCTGCCTTGTACACCCTATTCATTTCTACCATAGATTGTGTAAAACCTCCATTTGCAAGATGCAATACTGACACAGCCAGTAGAGAAAAAAGAGGAACTATACAGTAATACAGTTCCAAGACTAAACCTTTTTGGACTAAAAATCTACAATAATGCTACCGTATATGGGGCAGCCAGGATGCTACCAGCCAAAGAAAAAGCAGAGAAAAATTAAAATGTTCCTCGAAACACAAAATTACCACACCCAAGTCAAAACTTTGTTTTGCTATGTGGAATGTTCGGACCAGTCTAAAAGAGAACATCACAAGAGAGTTGCAGCGATACAGAATATCATTCGAAGTGAGAATCCCAGATCAGGATCCATGACAATCCAAGTACCAGATGATGATAAAGAAATTATACTGTACTACGCAGGTGGAGAAAAACATAAAAAAGGAGTTGGCTTTAGTGTGCATAGCAATTCAAAGCATAGAGGGTACAGAAAGAACACAATATACTATGTATATACACAATATCGGTATACACACCAACGGAACCAAACAGTGACGATGTAAACAATGACTTCTATACCCAGAAAGGACTTGATCATTGTTGGTGGGGATCTAAATGTGGGATCTAAGCATGTTGACTGGAAAAAATCAGTGGGAAAATTCATCACTCATCGACATATGCGTTATGAGAGGAGCCTACTGTGGATATGATCACTACATGGTACGAGCTACTATGCAACTTCGACTAAAGCGTACAAAGAGTAAAACATCTACAACAGCCAAACTAAACGGAACTAAACAAAAATTAATTAATTGTATTAATTTAATTTGATATTAATTAATATTTAGGGGGCAAATTTAGGGTGCTCTTGGAATGTAACCCCTGTGAAAAGCGGGGGATTACTGTACCTTAAAAGCAGATGATGAGCCAACACTAGAAGTAAGAGCAGCAATAAAAGCAGCAATAAAAACCCTGAAGAATGGTAAAGCACCTGAAATTGATCAAAGTACAGCAGAAGCAATCAAAGCAGGAGGAAATGTTCTAATTCAAATTGATCAAACAAATATGGCACTATGAAAATATACCAATAACATGGAAGAAAGATTATTGTACCAATATTAAAAAAGGGTTTCTAATCAAGACTGGAGTTTGCCAGGGCAATGTCATATCCCCATTGCTTTTCAATATTGTGATTTACATAATTATGAGGAAAGCTTTTAAAGTTCGACAAGGTGTTAAATTAGATGTTTGTGGTGCCATTTTTGCAGGGTCTGATGTAAAAGCCACAGATATTCTCAACAGTATAGCCAGAATAACACAGACATATGGTTTAAAAAACAAAACAGCCAAGACAAAAGTCATGACATCTGATCGATCACAGTCTACTCTTTATCTAAATGGAGTCCAAATTAAACAAGTTTGCCAGTTTAAATATTTGAGATCAGTAATCAAAGACAAAAAGCAACCACAACTGATATCCACAGCCGAATTGGTCAGGCAACTGCAGCCTTTGCCTCGCTCAGATGGTGCCTATGGAAGAAAACAAACATAAAAACATAAATAAAATGCGTATTTTTCAAACACTAGTCATGCCAGTACTGCTCTATGGACATTGCTCAAATCAGATGAAAATAAACGAAGTCTTTCAAATGCATTGTCTACGACAAATTCTGGGAGTTTCACTCCGCGATCATCTAAGAAATTAAACCATTAGAATAAGATGTGACAATCAGCCCATAACTGGCAATGAAATTCAGAGACAGAGGTTACAGTGGTTTGGTCATGTCTGCAGAATGAATCCAAATCGAATGCCTTACTCTGGAAACGGCGGCCTACGAAGTGGAAAATCCAGAGAGCTGCACCAAAAAAGACATGGACCAAGCAAGTGGAAAGGGACTTAAAGGAAAGAAGTATGGACATAAGTGATGCCAAAAACATTGCACTAAACCAGCAGGCTTGGAGTGACGTAATCTGACAAGATCAGAATCCATTGGCACGCACAGAGACATACTGGCTCCGAGGTCACCCTCATCCAGACGGCAGCTAGGGACTAAAGAAGAAGGAGAAGAGAAGAAGACATTCCAAGAGCACCTGTGTATAGTGAATTGATCCCCTTGTGTGAAAACATAATAATAATAATAATAATAATGTAATTCAAAAGTCTAAAATCATTAAGGCCCGTTTTACAATCCAGTTTGTTTTGGTGGTTCTTGAGTTTTAATTTCTTTTTATCAAACTTGTCAATAGGATATAATTCAATGGAAAGTGTATGACATACAAAAATGAAAACAAACCAGATATCCACTTTTGTTGCTGGTCAAATAACTGTTTTCTAAAAATGTGTTTAATTGCCACTTTTTATTGTGGCCTTTTATTTTTGTTGTGCTATCTGCTTTATCCGGGCAAGACTGTCTTGGTGGAAAGGTGTGAATTGTTTTCACAGCAGGAGGTTTCACCCCCTCTTCCCCGCCATTGCTTGCTACATTTCACTCATGAGAAGCGTCACTTTATAAAGCAGACCCCAAAGAGCTTTTTCTAATATTCTCTTTGGGGTCTGCACTGCAAATTTTTATTTCCATACAAAAATTTCAAAACCTATGGAGTAGCAACAATATTAGATTTAGATAAAGAGTAAACAAAATCAGAGAACAATTCAATTGTGATTCCAAACTTACAACAGCAGTGTCCACATTGCTCATGCACAGAAACACATTGATCATAAGCACAGTACACAATGCATAAGCTGTGAGAGATTTAAGCTCTGAATCCTCTCTGGAGCCCGATAGCTGTCTGGTTCTCATTTCGCTCCGCTGACTTGCATTACAGGCCTCTTGCCTGCATAGGCCGTTCACAAACTGCATCTCATTCTTGACTTGGTGTTCCGTTACTGAGGCTTCTCAATCAAGGTCCTGCCACCAAGGCCTGTGCCCATGCAGAAAACGCAATTAAAACAGACGTGAGCTCACGAGGCCTCCCGCCTGGTCCCATTCTGTCATAGTGTCTGGCTCCCCGCTGCAACCTGACACTGCAGGACAGATACGGTGACATCTAAAGGGGACAATCCACCCCTGCCTTCTGCTAAGACCTCTGCTCCTTCTGTATGCCTCAGTGGGTCAGAAGTCAATTTCTGACATGGTAACTATTTGAAGACACATTGTGAAGTCCTAAAATCTGACCTGCAGGGCTATGTTGAGGGCTATTGAAACATAGAGAAGTAATGGAGCAAAGTATTAACATTTCTTGTGCAGTCCTTGAAATATGAAACTCTCCTGTTAATGAAGTACACTAGTTTATTAGAATAATTAGTAATAAATTAATTATAAATTAAAAACTGACATTGGTGTATATTTTCACATTGTATCTTGTAGGAGCAATGAACCATGAATTGTGTTACACTGATTTAACCATTTTTTGCCCGATTTAATCATTAGCCAGTGCCTGTTTCTTCAGAGACATGTGAAGCATAACTGCATCTATTTGAAATTTTCTGAAGACAGTGAGGCTGATTTGTGCTGTCTTGAACTTCTGGACAATATAGCCAAGCCTAATAACAATAGCAGGCTAGAGTCCTAATGATTGTAAGTCACTCTGTATAAGGGCATCTGCCAAATGACACTTTAGAGTACCAACAGCCTGTAGACAATAATAAAACAGTGCTTTAGCTATTTTAGCAGCAAGAGGCTGCATAAGTCCAGTTTTACAAACCCATATCTGAGCCCGCATAACAAGCTTATGACAATAAATATCTCAAATGTTTATGGTATTATTTCAACTTATTTAACTTTTCTTAAGAAAGCAGCTCACACTGTTGTCAATCCGAGATGCTAGGGGTTGTGAAGGGATGCATAACGCAAATTATTTCATATAATTCTATACTTTTCTTGTTCCTCTGCTGAAACTTATGAATAATTAACACTTACCTGTCTGAATTCCATACCAAATGTGTGCTCATGCTTGATCACAAATTTCATACTGTCAGTGGCAGGACCATATAGCGTTAATGCATTATGATATTTATATTTTAGTTTTAAAATTTCATTTATTCCCCCCGAAGTCATCTTTTTGGCCCGTATTCTTAACTTTTTTCATTCACTCTTTAGTCATGTTTGTGTGCTGCAGTGTTTTCTGAGTCAGCATAAACACATTAGAAAGGCCGTAGTGGTGAAGAGTCTGTGGACGAGGGTCTTGGCACATGCCAGTCAGCGGGCGGCCAAGTGTAACGGCCTTGATTAGCCAGCCTGACAACTGCCAAGGGGCATCGCTCACTACCTCCAGCACTCACCCTTTCACTTGCACATCCACCCACTTGCATATTACCTCTGCTGCTCAACTGCATTCACACACAGTCCACCAACAGGCCACCACAGGCCAACTGAATACAGGCAGCAGTTTTTTCATGTGTGGGTATGTTTTACAATCTGTGCAAACAGTGAAACTTTATCAAGACTGAAACTAGTGGAAGCTTAGAACTAGTGATAGCAGAGTAAGCTGAGCAACTGTGCACCACGAAGGAACATAAATACAGTTACTGGGAGCTGTTATTTTAATGATACTGATTATGACTTTATCAGCTAGTTCTGTAAACTAATATTCCAACAATAATTTATCATTGTGTATGTTAAGTTATTGCCCGTTACATAAAAAATAGATTTGTACATTTACTGGGATTAGCACTGTAGCACCCTAAAAAGGTAAAGTTTAAGTTTTAATCATTGTCATAGTTCATTTTTAGCTCATCTTTAGGTTATGCATGGAAACCATATAAGATCTTCATAGGAACAATGGCATTTCTTAAAATTCATTGATTTATTTTCTGTAAGCACAAACACGCATACCATTCACTCACACCTACAGTCTCTCAATTCACCTAAAGCCTTTGGACTGTGGAAGAAACCAGAGACCCTGGAGGAAACCCACATAACCATGCAAACTCCACACACACACACACACACACACACACACACCCACCCAACTCTAGAGGTGTGAGGCAACAGTACTACCCACTGTACCACCATAGGGCTGCATTTACATTCGATTTTCATTATTATGCATTATTATGTCTTTTTCTATATTTTAAAAAGGAAAAACAGAAATTATGTACAAATTACAGCACTTTGTGAAAATGCACCTTCACAGCAGATCTATTGGTGCTTTAATAAAATGCTTCCATCTTTTGAGATATTTTGGTTTTCACTCTTAAATTTCATTTTGCTACACTACTTTCTCACTAATATGTTCATAACTGTTGAGAGATTTTAATGAAAAAAATCACGATGCACTTTACACTAAAGCAATTGTAATACAGCACATAATTTGGCTGATTTATTTGACCAGTTGCACACACAGAGAAGGTAGTGCTGTACAGCCACAATTTCAAACATCAATAAACAGAAAAGTCTGCCAAATTCGGTTTTTCATGTGTGCCTCCACATGAGTCTACTTATAATAAAAAACTAATAGTTTTACTTTTTTTACTTAAGAAGAACTATATTGTAAGAAATATTTTCCAAAGAATACCTCCACTTGTGCGCATTGTCACCACTGCTTTCTAGTAAATGATGCATACTCTTGCATGTAAACATCAGTAGTTGGTAATATGCGACAGAGCATTTGCACTGTATTGACAGTCAATACATCAGTACTGACATTTTGAATTTTAAACTTGGAAACACTGCAGGACACAACGCATGAAAAAACAGCCAAATCTTGCTAAAAATAGAGGCGTTACTGGCTTGTCCATTAGGAGCACTGAGGATCTGGTTAGGCTCTTGGATGACAGTTTGAACTGAGGCACAGCTGTGCTGGGTGTGTGATGCCTAGAGCTTCCGTCCACCTCCCGCTGATCAATGATAACACATGTTAATGAATGTTTACTCCACGGCTGGCTGAGAACAGAGCCATGCTCACTAACCTCGTGTCTGTTTTCATTATGTCCACAATGCATCGTAAACCCCAAAGGATGATTAGTATGTACAGTCATTTGCAATCGATGCCTCTGGAGGAGCCAGAACGTGACAGGCATTTTTGTCCAACATTAAATGCCTGATCATTGCTTCCATAATGTTTCAGTGTGGAGCAATCTTTGCCCACCCTGCCCCATGACCCCTGAGAGCAGCTTGAACAAAGGGTAACCAGCTAGAGTAGTTCCTGAGATATTTTGGTAAAAGAAATGTTATTTATATGGTCTTTTTACTTATAAATATATATATATTTATATGATCCTTGAGGATTGGCAACTGGACTATGACAGTCCAGAAGATACTCTTGGCAGATATTAAGTTTGACAGGCTGCTTGATTGACAGCAACTGACAGCCTGCAGTCATGGGTTTAGGTTTCTCAAGAAGCTTTGCTGCCGCATTAGCTGGAATCGAGTCCTGCACCAGGCCGGGTACCCGTTGCTAAAGCGGGAGGATTTTAACATTCTACAAATCATTTTTACAGTGTGTTCACTGCTCTTCAGTGAGAGAGATTTTTCTTCCACTGGATTTGTGATCCAAGAACACAGGACAAACTGTATCGTGGTGAGCGTGAGAGAGAAAAGTTCTTCAAGCAAAATCTCTTTTTATTTTCAGCTAGCAGCTTCAAAACTGACTTTGTACTTCAGTACTCCGCCCCCACTGGCATGCCAAGGTACAACTCCACAAGTCCAACATTGGAGCTAAGGCTCTGGAGAAGGGCGACTGGAGAGAAGGACTTACATTCACTATTTAACACAACTAACACACACACCATAAATAATCTCTAATACTACATCTCTAATACAACAACATCTACCCCCCCTCTAATGTTCCCCAAATACACAGATAAATGACCAATCGGCCACTTACTCCACACGCTAAGCCTCCTGGGAAGCCAGTCCTGCCGTGCGCTTCAATAGAATGCGTTTAATTTGTGTGTAATACATCACGGGTACAGGTGAGGAATTGGTGGAATGTTAATGGGCCCGGACAGGTACAGATTTAATTTTGATATAATCATGGGTGAACGGGCGAGTGTGGTGCTGTACTGTACTGTGCGGGTGCAGGCAGGTGCAGGTGACAGACACCCTTATACATGGCCTAAGCTAATTCACTGAAGGAAAAATAATCTAGCCAGAACCCTAGCATTCTGTTTTGCTCAGCGGCAGTCACCACAGTGCTCTGTTTTCCTTTTTCTAGGAACAGTGGCCTGCTGGCCAGGCCATGCATGCACTGTAACCTGTGACGCCTGAAGGTAAATTGGAGAGTTTCTCTCCTTTTGTTGTGCTAGGTCACTGGTTTTGAACAGGAGGCTGGAACTGGTTATTTAAGAAACAAAATGTGTCAGCTTTATCCTGCATAGAAAATATTTGCCAAATGTTTTAGATTAAGAGTACCGATTTAGGACCAAATGCTTAAAATGTATTAGAAAATGGAACGGAAAAGATCACCTGAAGATCAGTTGTTTTTACACAGATGTTTGATAAAAAAAGACAACCTTACTGATATCTTCATCTTGAAAACCCCAAATTTTAATACTAAAGCCTCAACTTACATATTAGTTTGTAGTTTGTAGTAGAAACAAACTGATTTATAGAAGTTACTGAACAACAGGTCTTAAGATTTTCCTACAGAAGTTGCTGCTTTTGTCCAGCAGAGATGATACATCATAATTTGGCTTAATTTATTTCATTTGGGTATCACTGAAACAAACAGAGATTTACATCAAAGTTCTGAAAATAGAAGAAGAAAAGATTTAATGATTTTAATTTGAGAAAAAAATGTGCTACCTGTTCCTTGCAATCAGTCTAAGATACCAACCAGAACATGTCTGTGCTTAATACTATTTGAATGAATGTATGATTCATGATGTAGTTAAGCACATCTTTAATTATGTATGTTTAAATATTATAGTCTATATTCACCCGTCACACTGTGTGGAAGCATAATATTCACTGGTTTCCTCTAGCCGCCTGCACCACATTTACAACCAAAATATTTTCCTCCAGAGCCAAATATGGATTCACCCCCTTACCTAGTTGTGCTTCATTCTAAAGCCAACATCAAAGCCCATTTCAGGAACTCTGGGTTCTAACCAGATTTTCTCTATTTAAAATAAATTATTAACATTTTTGTAAATCACAGCTGTTGCTCCCTGTGGTAAATAAGAATGTTCCTACGCCAGTACATTTTGTGCCTTGCTGTCTTCACACACCTTGCTGTCTTCAAATGCCATCTGTGAGTAAAATGCCACATCTGAGTAAATGAACATTAATCTTGCACTTTTTAAAAAGGCCATGCAGTTGCACTTATGACATGTCTGGTAACAATTTATTTGAAAGATCCTTACATGGACCTACCCATGCTATAAATAAGTCACAGCACATATCATATGCTATTAAGAGTTGTCAGACCACTACTGGTAATCATCATGACACAAACTACAACGTCTGATGTCATGGCAGTTTATGTCACATGCCAGTTAAGCACTACATGGACAACACCTCTTAATTTTCGAATTCCCCATTAAATATATAAAATAAAGCATACCAAGACATTTCGGACAACGCTATGCTTCCGACTTTGTTTACACAGTTTGCAGAAGAACCTTTTCTATTCCAGCATGACTGTGTCCCAATGCACGAAGCAAAGTCTATAAAAACATGGCTGGATGAGTTCAGTATGGAAGAACTTGACTGGCCCACACATACCTCAATCCCAGGAAATGGAACGATGGCTGAGGACCAGGTCTTCTTATCCAACATCAGTGCCTGACCTCATAAATGCTCTTACAGAATTAACAGACACAAATTCACAAAGAAACACTCAAATCTTGTGGAAAGTTTTCCAAGAAGAGTGGAAGCTGTTATAGCTGCAAAAAGGGGACCAAATCCATATTAAAGTTAATGTATTTGAATTAGGGATGCACCAAAATTATTTTTTTGCACCGAAAATGAGGAAACACTTGGCCGAAACCCGAAACACCGAAAGAAATTAGTATTATTAAATTATTAAAAGAAACTGTTACAAAACTATGAAAATATTTATTTAGCATTCAAACAATGCACAATATAAAATCAAATTTGAAATAAAATATTTTACTAGACCCCGCTCATGAATAGCATAAAAGTAAGATAGCTAAAATATTATACAATTACATATCTTCTGTCATAAAACAAGTGCATTTTATGATTCTGAACGAAGTGCATGAACAAAGTGCATTCAGAACAAGTGCTTTAAAAACTGTTAGATTGTCTGTGCGCCTATAACAAAAGTGTATCAAAACAAAGACTGACATAGTTCATATTGTGACGAGCAGCAGAGGAAGACGCCAGATGCCTTGGATCTTGCATTTCTTCAGCCTTTATTTCTCTTTACCCACACCCAATCCGAGGTCTCGATTGAACCGGATCCGTCGAGTCCTAACGTCATCATGTCAAAGTTATAAACCTCGCGTCAGAGCCTGAATCGGGTTAGCGCTCCTTAACTTCCTCCGGATCTGAACCGCGTTCCGGGAGTTAACCGAT
>JBBPDB010148727.1:0-14521 GCA_037974465.1 Brachypetersius altus
TAGTATTGCTTGTATGGCCACCGTGCCTTTTTGTTTTCCCCTGTCTTCTGAATAAAATACCTAACAGTCATGGATTCACGTGCTCCTACTTGGACAGTTTCACAAGGCAGTTCAGGGTCCTGGGGATTCGTCCCCATTGGACCCTGACACTGGAATTTAGAATCTCGCGCACTGAATCATTTAGGAATTGATTCACCTCACAAAATCTAATTTGAGATTTCACAAAATGAAATGTAATATTACATGATAAACTGAAAAATTTCCTAAAGAATTAAACTGAATCGTTGAGTGGTCACAAATGTGAATTGAATAGGAAAGTCCAGTGTATGGCTGGTGTCCGTTAGGGGTGATCAGGACTGGAATCTGGAACGTTCAGGTACATCCCATCGTCATCATCCACATTGCACACAGCGGCCGGGTCTCTTCTCTGGTCTGTTTGTGTGGGGGGCTGTGTCTGTGATGGGAGATGGGAGGGGCGATCCGCAGCCAGTGTTTGGACGTACACCGGACTGCGTAATGTCCTCCTGCGCTGTGAGAGGAACAGAGGAGGAACAGAAGAGGAACAGAGGAGGAACAGAGGAGGAACAGAGGAAGAACAGAGGAGGAATGCTGAAAAACTGACATGTACAAATTAATCTCTACTGTGCAAATAAACACACTAAATAGAAACACAAGAACATTCTAGATCATTGTGAATGGATGGGGAAGGTTCCAGAGCAGTATGAATAGCGGATGTTCTAGAACTCAATAAAACAGCTCTCTAGTACAACGTAAATGAAGAGGAGCATTTTAAGCAAGGGGCCCTTTAAAGATTGAGGTTATGATGGAAGCTGCCGCAGATGATCTGCAGAAAACGCTTCCGTAAATGTGGTGAATTTGGGGCATGTTCACATGCACAGGTCTGATCAGACTGGTCAGTTGATCTGATTTGATTAGGACAGCGAACATGGATTTATTTTTCCAATTTTTTTCAAATCTGATCTCTGGACAATTGATTGCAGATCTTGTTTTTTTGTCAGTTCTAGACATGAGAACATGGAATAAGGTTGGTGTTGCACCACAGCACCACAAAGCATTAACAGAGGAAATGTGTGTTTACACGTGTGTGTTTGTGTGTGTGCGTGTGTAGTTTCACACTGACCTTCAGTGAAGATCTACCCTTAAAGCCTCTAAATATTAATGAAGGAGCCTGGTAGCCTGTTAGCTAAGTCTAGCTGCTGACAAGCTCACTCTAATCTGTTTACTCCCACTATTGTTAGTGTACTCACGCAAGAGTCATTACATTAGATCCCTTACCTTTCTACAAACCAGGCAGATCACAATCCCCACCAGAACCAACAACCCCCCGATACCACTCGCGACATACATCATCAGCTTCACAGGCAAACCTGGGGGACAAAGACCAGTTCTGGATCAGTGTGAACGGAGGAGAATGTTCTAGATTAGTGTGAATGGAGGAGAAGGTTTTAAAGGAGTGTGAATGGAGGAGAATGTACTAAATCAGTATGAATAGAGGAGAATGTTCTAGGAATGTTCTAGAACAGTGAATGAAAAAGAGCATTCTACAGCAGTGTGAATGAGGAGAATGTTCTAGCACTGAAAGGATGGGAACGTTCTAGAACAGCGTGAATAGTGTCAACAGAAATGGACGCACCATCTGTGGACAGAGGGGTTGTTGTGTTCGAAGCCACAGGAAACATTGTGAGAGGATCTGAGAGAAACATGAAAAGGTGGAGGATTATTTACAGAAACTGTGAACAATTGACAAATATATATTTTTATAATGGGTAGTGGGGTTCTCCCCCATCACTCAGAATAACTGTCCTCTCTCTCTGGTTGGTCCTCAATTTACCTCGATAACTTTAAGTGGTTTGACTGACAACACAGCAACACACAACTCGTCGCATAATTTCATTTCATATTAAAATGAAGTAGAAAATAAAGGCAAAATTATATTCTTGAAATGTAGATCATTTTGATTGTAGTGTAATGCATTTAAAATGTTAATTTAACACCTATAATCAACCAAAGTGAATTATTGACTTGTTTTGTTCTGTCATATTTCGTGTTTTATTAATTCTTATGTTTTATGTTTTATAATTTTTTTTGTTATATTATGGTTTGCTTTATGTATTACATTGGTTTGTTTTGTATTATGCTTTATTATATTTAAATTGTTTTAACATGTTTATTACATTTCAAATTTCATGTTTTATTTTGTTTTCGTATGTTTGTTTTATTTTGTTTTATTTTGTCTTAGTATGTTTTATGTTTTATTATGTTTGATTTCATTATTTTGAACTTTTTAGGATTGGGGTTAGGGTTAGTGCTCTAATGTGTAAACAGTAAAAATTAAATAAAAATAAACTGCTGTGACCTTCTGTCTGATCCTGTAGCAGGTGGACACGTCCCTCCAGGCTGCCACTCGGGTAGGTGGTCAAAGTGCAGCAGTAAGACCCGAAGTCCTCATCCTGCACCCTCATCAGGGTGAGACTGTGGTTCTGCATGGAGACACGTCCCTCATAGCTCTTGTTTCTCAGGTGATAACCCTGTTCTGTGTTGAAGATGACAATGATGTGTTCATGACAACGGCTCCACTGAGACTGGACAACAATAACACCATCTTTAGCCCGACAGGACAGCGATGCTGAGTCACCAAGTCGAACCTGCACTGTCCCCGATGTCATCACGTCACTGTCCGCACGGCACTCTAAGAAATACACGAAAAGATAGATATATAGATGGATGGATGGGTAAACATCCTTTGAATATGCATGTGTGTATCCATAAAAAAATAAATACATGAATAAATTAATTAATTCGTTTAATACATGGATCCTATTCATAATTTTTTTAAACAGCAGAATGAAAAACGAACAGAATAATTCATAATACATTTTCAACATGGTCCTTATACCCCACTGAAACACACACACACACACACACACACACACACACAAAAAAAGTGTTACCTTTTGCGAGCCAGTACAGGAGCAGCAGGGTGCAAGTCCAAAGGTTCGATCGTGTGAACTTCATGCCGTCTCTCAGGAATAAAGAGATGATACTCAGACAGGAAGTTAAATAACCCCCCCTGCCACACACACACACACACACACACACACACAGAGACTGAATACACTCCCACAGACAGGATATACACAAACATGTACATATACTTACACACACGCACACGCACACACACACGCACACGCACACACACACGCACACACACACACACACACAGACTGAATACAGACAGTATATATATATGTACACACACACACACACAAACACACACACACACACACACACACACACACACACACACACACACACACACACACTCACTGATTGACATATTTAACTCAGTTATTGATTACTTATGGTGGTGCAATATTTGGGATTTTCTATAATTTTCCACAAAAACAAGAATATAAGAGTGTAGTGTACAATGTTCTGACGATTTTGACGTCAGTATTACAGTAATATAGCTACTGCACTTATACGTGTTTCTGCAGTTGCAACTTCAGTATATAGCAGATTTTTCTGAGAACCCAACTAATAATATCCCAGAAACTGCAGATATCTTCCATATTTTGGAACATATCTGCAGTTTGCTGCAGAATTATTTTTTTTTTTGCTTTTATGATGTCAGGGCCTCGTCCGCTACGCCCTCTCGTCGTCATGCTGGTTGTTTATGTTTGAGGCAGAACTTAGCAAAGCAATCAGACGCACCTGCAGGAATGAGCATTATAATTCAGCTAAATTTCCATATGAAAAAATATCTGTCCAGAGAACACAAAGAAAGCGCGTCTTGGGATGGTAAAATACCGCCGTACTCAGAGATGGGAGGTTTGAAAGTAGCCAATCCAAGAACACTATTTATTTCTCCTTGCTGCTGATTGGCTGCTGCTCTTTGACGCAGCTGCAGTCCAGAAATTCCCCCGTGAAGCCTGTGGAGTGTTCTCCTGTTCTTTGTTTTGTTATTCTTAAAGCCCTGTATTTTTATTACTGTTATTAAATTAATTTATCACTGTATTTACCTGCTTATACCAAAGAATACAACAACACATACTGAAGAAAATGCATTCATGAATTACAGTAATTTACATTCTAGCACTGCAGGACTTCAGTGTAAACTGTACAGTACAAATATGGGTAATGCATTAACAAATGAATTTATAATGAAAGTGCTTTGGGAGCATATTGGGGGCATATTTAGGATTTACACTATAAAATTAATTACTTTTTGTCTTTTTTTTAAATTACTTTTTGTCTTCTCATTAATTTTACTATATGCGAGTGCTCTTGGAACATGTATTTAGTCGTGTAGTATTAATATGTGTGTGGGTGTTTGCATGTCTAAAGGAACATTCCAAAATGTCCAACCAATGTGGCCACTGATTTAATAAAGTTCTTTGATTAATGAATCTACTTAATCGCATTTTTGCTGTTAAAGTATTTAAAAATGTTGATGAATTTTGGCATAAGAGTAATCAACTTTACAGACTTTTAACATCAGACTTTTAACATCTCTTTTTATTTAATAACTGAAAATATGCTGAAGGAAAAAAATTTAAATGCATCAGCAAAAACATGATTGAACTAAGATCATCTATAGGTTTAAGCCAATGTACATACAAGCATGAGAGTCAGATGCATTTTAATGAGGGAGCACTGTTGGGTCTGGACAAAATGGTTTTTATAGTTGTGGTGGACACGTCTCCCCCTAATATAATGATTCTCGCGCTCATGCACACAACCATTTTGTCAGGGAGTTAATGGGTATTAACACGTTAATTTGACAACCCGACTATGTCTAATTAAAGCATATATATACTGTATACAAATAGATATAGTGCAAGATGTGTGTGTGTGTGGGCTTATTGGGGGCTCATTATGTGCAGAAGCGGAAGTCTGCTGTCTGTGCACATGCACACAGACACAGATCTACTTTTTTTTCCCTGAGGTGTTTTGGGGTTGGCTATAGCTGCTAAAACCACATCCTGTTTCTGATCAGTGTATGACCATCATGCACACGCACACACACACACACACGCACAAACACACACACACACACACACACACGCACACACACACACACACACACACACACACACACACACACTATAATTGTAGATATATTACATATATGTATGAGAACACAGCTGGTGTGTAAAAGAGCTCAGTGATCTGCTGCTCACATTAAACCCACCACACTAAATACATACTTCCTGCTGTGCCATGTGTGACCCCGATTTGAAAGAGCAAGCTGTGAAAATGATTTTCATCATTATTATTATTATGATTAGAATTGTTATTATTATTAGAATTGTTATTATTATTAGAATTATTAGACGTTTAGTTCATTTCGGACACTCGGGATGTTAACGTTTTTGCTAACTGTTGCTTTAACAGTGCACTGGATCTTGGCAATTTATCTTTGTCACATAAACACATGTCTTGTCTCTCCATGTGGACCTATGACATGTCAATGTTGCATTCAGGATGATCCGTATTTGAACCAACTTAATATTTCTATACCATTCAATATATTGATCTCTACTTGTGTAATAAATGGCAGCGTTTAAAATCTGTGCATATCTATTTTTTTCTGCAGCACTGGATGGGGAATGCAGTATTTATTATGCTAACAATGTACATTTTAAATACACATCAGTTGTGGCTATACAAATCACGCCTGTTCATACACAAAAACTATATGTAAATCAAATAAAAAGCTCGCGTGGCTGCAATTGTTTTTCCCTCTAACGGGTTACTAACTTTTAACAGTTTACTCCCTATCTTACTAACTTTCCAGAGATATGGATCCAATTCTAGCTTTAGTTTTGATCATATATATTTTTTATTTTGAACATGCTGCTGCTGAGATGGAGAAGAAGACTTGATGCCATCAGGACGAGGCGTATTTTGTAATCAAATGGTAAATATTGTGATGGCACCTATCAGCTAATGTTAGCATCCTACCTACTGTAGATGATTACCAGCTTGAAAACTTTCCAGACATTGTTGACATCTAATCCTCTCCTAAGTTCGACTAGGTAGTTCTTTAAAAATATATAGGTAAATTAATGTAGCTCTGTAATATAATGATCGACTATACAGAACAATTCACAAACAAAAATGTGTTTTTCTAACCAATCCACAACTTGGAGACAGAGGTCGGTTTAAAGGGGATGTTATAACGTCTGACAAGAAAAGGAAACATTAGATGAGTTTAATTCTATTTATCTACCAACACCACATTTGGGATACACTTGATGTCCTAGTCAGTGGCTGCTAGAGGCCACTGTTGTTTAAGTTTTGGATAGACTTTTGTTTTGACACTGGGTGTGGCCTCATCCCTGTGCCTGGGCTGGCCACCAGCAGGTTTTTTTCTTTAGTTTTTGTTATAAATAGCACGCTTTGGTTTTCTTTCTTTGTTGGTGCACCCTCATGTTATCTTCTGTTGTGGTCACCTACGTATGAGAAAGCTTATCGGCCCTCGTGCATGGTTTTTGTTTGTATGAGCCTTATTAATAAATTAATAAACTACAGAATGGAAGTCTGCCTCAGCGTGTCGTGCCAGGGCGAGCACAGGAGTGTGACAACACTGTAAACACCATGAAAATGTCATTTTTCAATTTAGATTACCTATTAAAGCAAATACACATACACAATATTCCTGTTCTCCTTGTGGCTCCTGAACAGGGGTAAACTTAGTACTGGGACCGTTTCAGCAAAACAGAGGATCTGTGCTGTGCTGGACCCTTCTGAGTGACCCAAAGAGGGAGAATCTTCTTGTTTTCTGTTCTGCAGACTGTTTGCCTGTTTGTTGCTCATTAAAGTCAATTTGTGTTCTGCTAACTCCTGCATTTATGTCCAACATCACGGAGCCGTCATGACCAACAGAAACATTTCTTTGCAATTGTTCTTTGTCAGTTGTCTGAAGGCATAGTTTTATGTACACTAACAGCCTCTGATTATTTAAAAATAAATGATGCACTACTTTTTCACATATTTTATTACATAAAAACACATTAGAAAAAAGGCTCAAGCTATTGGTTTTGAATAGACCGCTCAGGTCTGTCTTTAGTGACCAACATTCACTTTGAGCTGATCAAGAATAAAGAAAACCACAAAATTCCTTCTTGTTTACGTACAATTTCATTCTTCAACAGGATAATGATCCCAAACTTCCTCAAAATTATGTCCCAAGACCACCCACTTATAGTGAAATACCACACTTGTGTTTCCTTGAAAAAATGCCAAAAAATGTCTATTTTTTATAGTGTAAACCCTAAATCTGGCCCCAAATATACTCCCAGAACACTTTAATTTAATTTTAAATTCAGTTTAACGCATTACCCTTAAAGAAAATGTAAAGGTAAACCCATATTTGCCTTTTAATTTAAATTCTCCATCGAAATATGAAACTCAGACACTGCTGTGAGGAGAACATGTTTCCAAACCAGTTTTTCATGCTGATTTCGGATCTGCTTTCAGTTTTTTCAGTCACATGAACATTTTGAATTATGAGTAATATTAGATTTGTAATAGATTTGCATGCGTTTTTTATTAAACCGCAGGCATCAATCAAGAACTGCTTCAGTATTTTAAGTGTGAAGTCAGACAGGCCACACTGTAACGTAGATATGATGATCAGTGTCAGTCAGCTACCACTTTTTCTTTAAAAATGCTTAGCGTAGATTATTATATGATCATGATACCAAACATCATGCAATATAGAACTAGCTTCATCACAAACACTGTGCAGGAAAACTAAACACAGATCTGAAATCAGCATGAGAAACACAACAGAACCCACAGAAACTGATCTCAGATGATTTTGACCTGTTGACCTGTGTTTTCCTCCCCAGTCTCCAGATCTTTCTCCCATTGTGCTGCAGGGATGTGTTCCAAATGATCTCCAACAAATGAGACAGAACTGTTTGAATTCTTGAAATGGTCCTGGACACACGTTATTTGCAAAAATTGCTGGAAGGAATGTGGTGAATCTATGCTACTGTAATAAAGGCGATGGGTGGTTATTTTGATGAAACTCAAACATAAACCTTCACACCCATTAAACTGCACTTACAGTGTATATTGTCACAATTCAAACCAGTCAGTTACATTTTTACATTTTTAGGAAGGGATGTCGAATTAATACGTTCATTTTGATCAATTAATCACAGAAATAATAAAGCGATAAAAAATCCATGCTGATTAATCGCACCCTGTGACTTTAACTTGGTCCGGTGTTCTGTCGAAACATGTTACCCATCGAGATATGCTACCGTGCCCTTCTGCACATGTGCAGTTCCACAGCCGTCAAATTCAGTGTCATAAATCTGTGCTACCTTGGGACACTGGCAGCTGTAGGAAGGAAGCATTTTTTTCACAGGGTAGCATGAATCTATAGACTCTGTTGTTGATTTGCACCATGGAGCCATTTTTTGTCATGGCAGCATATTTCATCAGAACATCTGTGCTTGTATGTATATTGTCTTAAACTGCACCCTATAGATGGACTTGGTTCTACAATTGTTCTTGCTGAAGCATTTTTTCTCATATTTCAACAGTGACTAAATAAAAGATACGTTGAATGTCTGTAATTTATTTCTCATTCCCTCATGATAAAATTCGTTTTTTATATTTTTACAGCAATAGTGAGTGGTTTATCTAGATTAACTAATTAAAGAGCCAGTAAATAATCAGCTAGCTTTTTTTAATTACGTGACACCCCTAGTTTTAAGTATTTCTAATGTGTTCTTTGAACAAACCTCTGTCCTATAGAGCCGCTGACCTAAACTGATCCCAGAGTGTGTTAAGCCCTTATGAGTGTCCATCTGTGTGTTCCATTCACACCACATCCATGAGGGCGGGTGGAGGAGTGTGTGGTCCGGTGGCTGAG
The DNA here is from genome assembly GCA_037974465.1 of Brachypetersius altus. Lineage (NCBI taxonomy): Eukaryota > Metazoa > Chordata > Actinopteri > Characiformes > Alestidae > Brachypetersius > Brachypetersius altus. The sequence continues at coordinate 8,918 of JBBPDB010148727.1, forward strand.
TGCATGGTGAGAAAGTTTGCCCAGTTGTGTGTGAAGCCATGCGAGTGTGAACCAGTGTCCACCAGCAGGCCGCAGAGCCGGCGCCTGCCGGTTCCGTTCCGCAGGGCCAGCTGGACCTCGCGCTCCGTCACGTCACAGCTGATGTTTATGAGCTGCAGGATCAGCAGGTGCAGCAAGCCTCCAGTTATTATACAGCTGTACCACACACACGTGAAACACAGGGCCGTACTGAACACGCACACACACACACACAGGCAGATCACAATATGTTAAAACCATGTGCAGTCTTCAAGTCTCTAAGTAACAATCCTTATTTCATTTAATATTTAACATATTTTCAAATGTTTTCAAGTCTACAAATCCATGTCAAAGTAATGAATTTTTAAATAATATTATATAAACTTATATATTGGTACAGACAGCTCTTGGCCACAATGTGGAGTTAATATCATAAACAAGGTCTGTATGTGTGTATATCTGTGTATGTGTGTGTATGGGTCTGTGTGTATGTGTGTGTATATTTTTGTGCGTATGTGCAGGGCTGGACTGGGACAAAAAATCAGCCATGTAAATATATATGTGTGCGTATGCGTGTGTGTGTGTGTGTGTGTGTGCGTGCGTGTGTTTATACATGTGTTTATGGATTTGTGTGTTTGTGTGTATAGATGTACTGTATATATATTTACTGTATATTTACTGTGTGTGTGTGTGTGTGTGTGTGTCTGTGTACCTGTACTGATTGTACACTCCGGGGCAGTAGAGTAGAGCCGTAAACACACTCTGCCGTGGACACACACTGCGCAGCACCATGTTGATCCCATACAGAGATGTCAGCAGGAAGAGGAGAAGGGTCAGTAAGAAGTTCTTGTGATTGGCCTGTCCCACACAGCAGTTTATCCTGACACACACACACACACACACACACAGAGTTATTTCTCATCACTTTAATTGTCTTTATAAGGAGCATATACAATACATCTTGATAAGTCTGTGTCTGTCAGATCGGTGTGTGTGTGTGTGTGTGTGTGTGTGTGTGTGTGTGTAAGATTGGAGTGTGTGTGTGTTTGTAACAGATTGGCCTGGAGTGTGTCTCCAGGCTGAAAACTGGACTCCTGCGGCCTTCACACATGTTTCACCAACGGGTGACGTCTTCTGGGAATTAGAATGTATTTGTGTGTGTGTTTGCGTTTGTGTGTGTTTATGTTTGTGTGTGTGTTGTTTAACAGAAAAAGGAGAATATGTACTAAATATTTAAACCTAATAAGCTTAATTAGTGAATGTACAAATTGAAGCTACATTGTATATTAAAATTTTCTTATTACTACTTTCGGTTTTATCCACCAAAGCAACCCACCATTTAAGATGGAACCAGCTCTTATGGTTTATTCCGATCGGGCATTGTGTGCTTGTATAGAGGTTTCTGATCATCAGACAGGTGTTTTTTTTTTCAAAGGTTTGTGCACTTATATTCCTATTATACTCGACTAACACCATAGCAACCACCAGGGTTCCCATGGCAACCAGCTCTACCAACCACCTGGGCTCGGTAAAAACCACTTCCCTTGCAAACACCTGGCATACCATAGCAATTACCAAGCAATACTTGTGCAAATACCAAAAATGCCTTTGCAACCTCCTCTCAAGGTTATCAGTGACCACCTGGGTTACCATAGCCACGCCGTAGCAACCTTCTTACATTTTCTTAAAAGATCATTTACTTTAAGTTATGTTTCAAATTTTCAAAACATCATTTAAAATGTGGAAAAACAAAGTGTTTCTTCCCATGATCTCCTGCAAATCAAGACGAACTATTGTATATTATCATGTTCTGGAATATTATAGATCTCTCAGAGGGGGGTTTGTGCAGGTAAGAGGGTTGAGTAAAACTGATTAATCAAGAAAAAGAATGTTTCAGATGTGAGATGTCAGAGAGATTCACTAAATAATGCAGAAAATATCCGATTAGCAAGGACTTTACTGATTGTATTTGAAGTTGTAGCTTTGGTAGGTGACTAATATGATAGGGCAGCCTAGTGGTTATGGTGTTCACCCTGTGAACAGGAAGTCAAGCAGACACACTTTTCCAGAGCGACTTATAATCATTAGAAATGGCGCCAATGTATACATAGGATGTTGAAAGGCCAAGTACGGTTCAAAGAAATTTTTTTCACAGATTTGCCACTTCATTTTCAACATTACATATTAAAACAAACTTGTGTCTCTGGATGGTAATTAAAATGGCTTTATATTTGTTTTGAAGACCTTGTGACCCTGGGTTCTCATCACGACCATAGTTAAGAAATCGCAGTTCTCTAGAATAAACCATGTTCACATCAAACCATGGGAATTGAATTTTGGAAATTCCACTTTAAGTAATCTCAACCAGATAAGGAAACTCAATCCACGTAGGTAAAGGTGTACAGTGTTCCATTTTTAAACCACACTCCTTTCCAAGTCAGTTCTATGCAAAAGTATTAAGCCCCACCCCATTTCTTCACTGTTGCATCCAAAGCTCTGGACTTTCTCGTATTTTAATGTAGTCTTAAGGAACAGTTCTCCAGGCTTTCTGAGATCTTTCTCATTTTCTGAACCTGATGCCAACGAAGGGCATCTGGGGAATAGTGGCGGTGCTAAATACTGAGTGGTTGGAACTCCTTCTATCTTTAGGCACTTTGCAGCCTGTCACAGTAAAACAGTTGTTCACATTTCTTTCATTTAATCTACACAAAATGCTAAAGATAAGACAGGTTGACAGGCAGAAAATAGTATTATTGTACCTACAATGTGATTCAAAGTGAAATATGAAGAAATATGAAGGGGGGTTAGGACAGGACAGCATGAAGCAAATTAAATTTTGGGGTGTTGGAATTGGAGGGGACCCACCAGACACAGTGATGGTCCATTCGTAGCACACACACACCGCAGATCCGGCAGTGACCCGCCCTGGGTGGACGCACCAGCTGGCAGATGGGACACCACTTCCTCTTCCCCTCCACTGCACTCTCTGATTGGCTGGCTCCATTGGAGCAAGTAGAGTCTTGATTACAGAGTGCGCTCTGATTGGTGGAGGTCTTGCCACCGTGTCCATGGTTGCCCTGGACAATCCCAGGACCCTGTTTGGTGCGAACCAGGGAGATGAGCATGAGTACCATGCCGGTTGTCACGGTTACCACTTGGTGGGCGCTGATGCCGCCCCTGGGCAGGATCTCGGTGAGGAAGAGGTAGTACATGTAGGCGAGTGAGAACAGTGCCAGGCTGAGGAAGAACAGTGTCCTCCTCTTCCTCCGGTGGGTGAGGTAATAGTACCACAGAACCAGACCTGGCAGTGCCGTCAGAACCACAACTCCCAGCATGCAGTGGAGCGCTGCCACCCTCAGCAGGACGGGCAGCAGGAGCATCGGGGGCAGGACGGACAGCTCCACACGCACAGAACCCAACGAACAGCATGAAACACGCAGACGATCAGAGAACACAGAGAACAGACGGGACAGAAAATCCACATTCTTCAAATCCCTGGGGGGTGGGTGAGAGAGAGAGAAGACAAAGTGACAGAGAGAGAGAGAAAGAGAGGATAAAGAGAAGAGAGAAAAAGAGACCACAAGAGGAAGTAATGGAGAAGGATAGAGAGAGGAAGAGAGAGAGGGGAAGGTGTTTTTATTAAACAAAATGTTTTATTATGTTCTAAAATATTCTACAATATGCTCTATTAAGCTCATAATACACGTGGTCATCAACAGTAGAGAGCAACAATATCAAGAGTAAAGCATCATCAATGAAACAAAGTAATAAGCGCAAGTATAAAGAAAAGGAAATTAATAGTAAATGTATTTAAAAATATATATAAGACAGAAACAATAAATCACAAGGAACACAAGGAAAACTTTGTGAATGAAATGAACAAAAGAGCAAACTGACATCTGTGACCTTTCACCCTGACCTTTCACAGGCGTCGTCCAGCTCGTCGCAGTCGCAGCAGCAGTGCTCCCTCTGCTGGTCGATGTCTCCGCAGCAGCAGAGCGGATCGTCGGGCTCTGGGGGTTTAAAACGCTCTCGCTTCATCACAACCCCCAGGACCAACAGAGGGCTCAGTACAGATACAGATCAGACCAGCTTCATAGTGCTGGAGCTGTGGCTCGTCCTGTAGAGAGAAAATCTGTGGAGGGGTTTGTGGTGCAGAGGTAAACATCCACTTTCATTAGAACAGAGGAAATCCAGTTTATTATAAGCATCTTGAGCTTTGACTCACTGTCCACTTTATTAGATGTGCTATCATTAACTGTGCATAAACAGACAGAGTACAGTCACTGTGCAACAGTAGGAGGGGATTTCTGATCAAATGGCTGGGGAGTGTGCTAAGTAGTATCTAACATTAAGCACACCGTCTAAACTGTGTTATTTGCTGAATTCTAGCGATCATGTTGCCATTTCTGAGACGAGTCAGAGGAGATGGCCGTCATGTGAGCACTGCTTTGGCTGAAGTGTGCAACATGACACTTAGTTAGTTACTTTATTTAGAGGGCAGATCCAGCAGTAATGTAGCAGACCAGCCAAGCATTCCGCATACCCAACAATATTCAACAATGCAGAGTGAACTGAGGGTGAGAGTTTATTGTAGATTTTCTTACAGTGGGAGTGAATGGAACCAGGCGTCTCCATCTCAAATACAGCCATTTTATTCATCAGCCCCCAGTGAATCTCCATGTGTTTCTGAATGTTCATATGGAAGCTTGTTTTGCTAACATAATTTGATATAAATCACTCTTTTTGGGGAGCAATGTTTCATGCATCAGATGGTGCAACCATGATCATTTCACGGAATAACTCTCAGTGAGGGGTATCAAAATCTTTATTTGTCTTCTCTTTTTTTACCCTGAGGTCAGTCTATAACATTTCTGTGGTTTTATTCACCAAAATCAGCACTAATTAATCAATACATGACCATTTTCCAGCCTCTGATTATCTCAATTAAATTGGTTGTTTTTGACACTGTGACTTTAAGGCTGGTAGATGTAAATGATAGATGTAAATAAAGCACTGTGCAAAAGTCTTGAGCACTAACCCCCACATACACATATTGCGGGGGTTACGTTCCAATAGTGAAAAACGCGTTGTGTTTTGGTAAAAAAAAAAAAGCCTAAAAATTTTACAATGTAAACCCTAAATATGTCCCCAAATATGCTCCAAAACTTTTCATTTTCAACTCATTTTATTGCATTACCCTTAAAGCAAATGTAAATGTAAACCCGTATTCGCCTTTTTAAAAATTTAAATACCCCGCCGAGATTTGCAGCTCAGAAGGTTGTGGGACAAAAGTATTGTGGGGATTTCCGTTCGGTTCTGATAGTGAATCTGTGACTCCTGATCTGCGTAAAAAGAGTCGGAGCGTGCAGGAACCCACAGACAGCCAGGACTCCATACGGACGTGAATTTTATTTAAAGAAACAGAACTAAAACAGAAAATAGGCACGCGGGCCTCCAGAACAGCAAAAACGTGAAAACGGGGAACAGGAACAGGGTAAGCCTCAACATGAGGTGATGGACACATGAGGATAAACTAACAGAAACAAGCTTAAATACCAAATATAATCAGAACGTGAACACAAG
>JBBPDB010148766.1:0-14520 GCA_037974465.1 Brachypetersius altus
CATGTATCAACAGTTCTTTCATAAATTAATAAACTGAATACGGTGTTAATTATGGCAAAGACCAGCGTTTCTTAGCCTTTTCTCTTTCTGTGCATGGAAAACATTTTCTTGTTCCCTTCCAGATAAATCAATTCAAAAGTAGCTTTTTATCAGTAGATTAAAATATTTAATCGCGATTAATCTCATGTTGGCTACAGTTAACTCGCGATTAATCGCACCTTTAAGTCTGTCCTACTGTTTTTACTGCTCTTATCAATGTAGGAGAAGACAAATATGTTTGCTGTGTGCAGATTTATGTTTATTAATGACAATCAATACTGTCAACAACATTTAAAAAAAATAATCAGATATATTCATACATACATATTAATGCTGGTCAATGATTGCAATTTTAATCGCAATTAATCGCGGTGGTTTACTGCGATTAATCGCATTGTTGTATGCAAAATGAAATCAGTATTTCAAAACTAGTGTACTGCACACATTTCTTTTTAAAGCACTGCTATATGAACAAAAGTGGAATAACTTAAAACAAACACTTAAAACAAAGGAGGAGCTTTTTAACAGCAGGGTTCCCTTTAACACCGTCACACAGTTACAGTTCAAATATTTCTGTAAATCTCAACTTAAACAATAATGTAATCAATTCAAATATTAAACCAGAGCTCTTCACCACTGCAGGGCATTCGGGTTTTATCTAGTTTATTAAAGAGGGACCGACTCCATATGAGAGTCTCTGTCTCTGAATGCATTGTTATTAATGATCAGGCGTCTTATATGGACAAAAGTAATGGGAGCGTTGTGCATGTCGGCTCGTTTTCGAGGGTGTCCCTTTACTTTTTGTCATTTTAAACAGCTCAATGCTCGCAATACTTTCAAAATAAAATTATTTTTGTTTTTTAAAAAAACGGTGTTAACACGTGATAAAATGATTGTCGGCGTTAACTTTCCCAGAACTAATGCAGATATATTGTAAAAATCCAAAGTATATTAATGGAAGAACAATATTTTTTCCAAGTATTTCTGGAGAGAGAGAGAGAGGACAGTTATACTGAGTGATGGGGAGAGGGAGGACCACCCTACTCACCCAGAGAGAGAGAGAGGACAGTTATACCTCTTTACGGTGCACTACACAGCTTAATACTTATTGATGTTCTTTAAATGTGGCAAGAAAAACTCTTAAAATGAAGGTCTTTTAAAGAGTGATACCACTGAAGAACCACCTTTTTCAAAAGGAATATTTTAATTGTTGGTTCTTTATAGATCTATTGCTGTAAATGAGACATGCCTCCCGATAATATAATGGTTCCACATAATGTACATGTTCTTGGAAGCATCCAATACATTGGTGAGGAAACTTCACATCCAGTAATCCTTTAAGAAGTTCCTCAAACTCATATGTCTCGTTTGGTTCTTTTTGGTCTATCAGGCACCCTTATTTTGTAAGAGGTTTGAACAGTGCAACCAAGCCACAACAGCTTTGGGACTTACTTGTTCTTGCCATTCTCTGTGTATTCGCTTCGGTAAAATCCTCCCAGGTCATCGGCGAGTTCCCCCTGAAACTCGGTGTGGAGTTGGTATTCCTGTCCTTCCTTCAGGTTGTCGTTTAATTGAATTACAAGATACTGAGTGGTCGTCTGCATCCAGTGGTTCTTTATGGTTGGCGCAGACGAGCCGTCGAGGCCCATCAGGATCGGGGCGCTGGTCAGGTTCAGTTTGTTGGAGTGAATGAGGATCAAATCTGTTGCCTTTGTACACCTGAAGACCACACTGGAGCTCCCGGTGAAGATGTACATGCCGTTGGTTGGTGTGAGCCGAGGCCACAGGGTGACTTTGTAGGTGTCAGGAACAAGGGTGTCTGGGAGACGGTACTTGTCCCATGGCTCGTTGGACGGTGCAGTTGTCGTTTGGACTGGATGGACAGTTGTATGGACAGTTGTAGGGACTGTTGTATGGACTGGACTGGCGGTCGTTCCATCGCTTGGTTTCTCCTCGTTGTTCTTGCTTTTCTCCTGGGAGTAGACCACAGACAGGGCGATGATGGTGGCCACCGCCCCGGCCCCCAGCACGATCCCTAGCACCCCAACGGTCTTGGAAATGTAGAAACCTTTCCCCATGTTGGACAGGTTCAGCACAAGTACCTGGAGAAGGTATCTGCTCACCTTCTTATTCGGGCGCCTCTCCACCCACCGGCTTTAATAACTCATCCATTAACGCAGACTGACCCCTGTTCCAGAGGGCACCTGGCACACTCCCACTCCGCCTGGAGGACAGCGGAGGGCGGTGTGTGTGGGGGGGGGGATTCACACTGTGAGTCCACGAGTGTGCAGGCACCTGTTCGACTGGGGTTTCCTCTGAAATCAGGAGTTTTAACATTTACAGCATTTAGCAGACGCTCTTATCCAGACCAACATAAATGAGTGGTTGGTCAAGAAAACACGCCCCTTATTCTAGTAAATTTAGATTTTAAATTAAGAGCTGCAAGCAGACTGAAATTCTACCAGAGATGGAAATAATCCTCCACCAGAACCCTCTCAGATCACACAGAGAGGAACAACCAGAACCCTCTCCGATCACACAGGGAGGGAACCACCAGAACTTTCTCAGATCATACAGAATAAGTTTTTAAAGCTATCTGTGAAGTTTTTGCTAAGTTAGTCTATGTGATGAAGATGTAGACGTTCTCCTCGGGGCTCAGTGAAGAGGAGGGCCTTGAGTCTCTGTTTGAAGACAGTGAGGCTTTCAGCAGTTCTGATGTTCAAGAGAAGTTAATTCCGCCACCACTTTGGTGCAGAAAAGTCTTGATGCAGGTCTTGGACCTTTGAGAAGGGGTGGGTGGTGTCGGGCTGTGACTGATGTTGTAAGAAGGTGGAGCTGTGACCTGTGGTCTGAACAGAATTGAGTGGTCAGAAGGAACTGGACCAGTTTTGGACCAGCTATGTAGAGTTTTAAGTCTACTGGAGAACCACAAGAACCCGGTGAAGGTCTGCAGTGGTGGTGTTTCAGAAGTATGGTGTATTATAGACTTTCTGGATCATCTGTAGAGGTCTGGTGGTCTTCAGAGCTAGGAGTGAGTTGCAGTCGCCCAGTTACAGTATTAGTAAGGTTGGGTACTGATACTAGAACATTGCTGTGAGGACTGAACTACAGCCCCAAGAGCAGAGTCAGCTAATAATGTTGGATCAGCTCCAGATCACATTCTTCATTCCAGCTCGTCTCAAAAGTTCTAGATGGAGGTCCATGACTGCAGAGACTCGCTGCCCCTCTAACCTGCTGACACGGCTCCCAAACCACCATCTCAAACCACCTCCTGACGTGTCTACATCAGTACATCAAGACCAGGCAAATCTAAATAGATCCCGCTGTGAAGATCTGACATGAAACAGCTCCAACTTCAGCCCAAAAAACCAAAAGAACCCCAGATAAACTTCCTGCAAGCACTTAAACATTAAAGCTTAACAGAAATGATTCACAGTGGACGTGAAGGGAAGCAGGTGTCCGCCTCACAGAAAGAAGTTTCATTAAGTGGTTAGGGTTGTGCCACCTGATGCCTGAGACATTGTTCTGGTTTCTTTTGAGAAGCTTTTGGTCCTAAAACCATTCACGGCTGGATTAGTGTTGGAGACATCTGGTTCCATTCACCAACACTATATTAGTGTTGGAGACGTCTGGTTTTATTCACCAACGCTGGAGAGAAATCAGAGTCTTTTCACACCAAACACAACTTTCTTTTTGTGCAGCTCTTTTTACAGATAAAGCCAACAAAACTTGCTTTAATAAAGCAGGTCCATATCTGCTGATTGATTATCAGCTTTTACAGTGATTTATTATCAGGCCCAAATAAAACACATGAGCTCCATAAACCCTCCATGGACAGTGTAGCTTTATTTGGCAGCTCTGGTCTTATCTACACACAGTGGAGATACAGATACCAGAGCGGAGGAAACCAAGAGTTATTACGTCAAATGAAATGACAGACAGGAATGTTTCCAGTAAGTAATTAATATTTTTAATCTTATAATCATGTAAATTACTTACACATTAACTTCTCACCACGAGAACACAGTCAGGGGCATCACTTAATTTATAACAGTGAAACTGAGTAATGGAGGAGAGGAAGGACCACCCTACCCACCCAGAGAGAAAGAGGACAATTATACTGAGTGATGGGGAGAGGGAGGACCACCCTACCCACCCAGAGAGAGAGAGAGGACAGTTATACTGACTGATGGAGAGAGTATCTGTGTGTTATTTCCCTCGTCCCAGGGATCCTCTCCACCGAAGGTTATTTTTTAACTTTGGCCACTCGAGGTGCTGTAATGAGTAATGGGTAATGAGTAATGAGGGCTGTTCTGGGTTTTTAAATAACGTGATCACAAGTCAGATTAGGAAATTCTACATGCAGCTAAACACGCTGACTTTAGTCCATGTGCTGCTACACAAGAGTTTTCCTCAAATCTTCTTCATAAACAGGAACCCATTCGAACCTCTGAGACTCTTCAGGAGCTCCTCTTCATCTCCAGGCACCTTCACACACTCATCTGACCTTTCAGTCCAGTGTCTCGGATTCACTTCAGTTTAAACAGTAACCAGTTAAACACGTTTAGCTCAATCCATCATAATTTACTGTATATCTGTAGAGACACAGACATATATAGAGATATAGTAACCCCTCAGTTTTACGCTAACTCATTGTAACGCGAATATCTTCTGACAACCGAACTGCCACCTGTCCAGCGGTGGCAGTAATACATTGAACAGCTGTCAACCGCCATAAAAAGAAAAAAAGAAGAAGCTGCTGCAGCATGTAGCATAACTGCTCCATGTCTTGTCCCCGTATTTTAGTGTCTTAACCCCTCCCCCCATAATTTTCAACAGTTATCTCAGTTTATTTAGTATGTCTAAACATGTGAGTAGAGGGAGTTTTTTCAACCTTTCTTTTGTGTACGAGTCTTTGCACGCTGCTAATGCTAACGTTTTTTTTAAGCACTACTTACCTTTTTTTTTTTTTTTTTAAGCACTATTTTTCTGATTATGATTTTACTTTTAAGGGTAATGCATTAAACTGAGTTTACAATGCAGATTAGGGGGCATATTTTGAAAGTGAAAGTGACCATTTGTCATACATGAACACACCACAGCACACAGTGTGAACAGCACAAAATTCATCCTCTGCCTTTAACCCATTCACCAAGTGAAGCAGGGGGCAGCCAGGAACACGGCGCCCGGGGAGCAGTGCGTGGGAACGGTACCTTGCTCAGGGTACCTCAGCTGTGCCTAGCGGTCTTGGGAATCGAACCCGGACTTTCTGGTTGCAGGGCGAATGCCCTAACCACTAGGCCATGTGCATATATATATACAATGTGCATATTTTAAAAAAATGTTTGCATATCAAATGTTATTGCACTTTTGTTCCTATAGCAGAACGTTCAGAATAAAAGTGTACAGTACACCACTTCTGAATCCATTATTTGTTTCCCAGCACTAATATATATATATACAGGCTGGGACGCTCGCGTACAGCACGGATCTGAGACAGTGAAGGTAAATGTGTCTCTGCTCTGTTAGGAACGACTTCCTGAAGGAGATAAAGATCATGTCCCGGCTGAACGACCCGAACATCATCCGGCTGCTGTGTGTGTGTGTGCACTCGGACCCACTGTGCATGGTGACGGAGTACATGGAGAACGGAGACCTCAACATGTTCCTCTCGCAGAGGGAGATCGAGAGCACCCTCACCCACGCCAACAACATCCCCTCCGTCAGGTCAGTCCCTCCGTCAGGTCAGTCCCTCCATCAGGTCCCCTCTGTCAGATCAGTCCCTCCATCAGGTCAGTCCCTCTGTCAGGTCAGTCCCTCTGTCAGGTCCGTCCCTCTGTCAGGTCAGTCCCTCCATCACGTCCCCTCTGTCAGGTCAGTCCCTCTGTCAGGTCAGTCCCTCTGTCAGGTCAGTCCCTCCGTCAGGTCAGTCCCTCCGTCAGGTCAGTCCCTCTGTCAGGTCAGTCCCTCTGTCAGGTCAGTCCCTCCGTCAGGTCAGTCCCTCTGTCAGGTCAGTCCCTCTGTCAGGTCAGTCCTTCCATCAGGTCCCCTCTGTCAGATCAGTCCCTCCATCAGGTCAGTCCCTCTGTCAGGTCAGTCCCTCCGCCAGGTCAGTCCCTCCATCAGGTCAGTCCCTCTGTCAGGTCAGTCCCTCCGTCAGGTCTCCTCCGTCAGGTCAGTCCTCCAACAACATCCCCTTCGTCAGGTCAGTCCCTCCGCCAGGTCAGTCATGTACACCTTCTCACCTAGAACATCCAGCACTAAGGGCAGCGTGGAGTAGGGCTGGGTGATGTGGCTGAAAACTGTATCACGGTATCAGTGTTTCATATCGGTCGATATCAATAATTATTGATATTTTTATGACCCATTTAAAATAAGCACCAGGAGAAAAATATATTACTTATTATTAAGAAACTCCAAGCATATTTTGATGTGTTTTGCATTGCTATGTTTAAACAAAAATATAAAAATCAGCAATGTGAAATATAGAGTGTCTTAGATTGTTTTTGTTTCAGCACAAACCAGGCAATATGATGAACATATTTGGTTTTTATTTTGACTATATAAACATAACATAAAAATTGTATTCTTTTTTTTTGAAAGAAATTACTGTCAAACACACAGATGCAGAGAATTTTTTTACAGCTTGAAATTGTAAAAACACTTTTCCTAAAACAAGATAACTACACGACACAGGAAATCCAGAGAATTGACGTCTGAAGCTTTGTGATTCACAAAAAAATGGCTGAACTTCCATAAAAGGAATTGTTTCGCTGTGCTACGACCATTTATGACAGCTGCGTTTCCGGCAGGGATCCAAACTAGCAACCAAACTAGCTTCTCAACCTCTGTTTTCTTCCGATGAAGAATAAAAAATTGAACGTTTTATCAAACACATTTTTTATTGATCTCAATCACGTCTATCGCGGTACATATCGTTATCGTATTATCGCCCAGCCCTAGCGTGGAGCTCAGACTGCCCACAGAACAGAGCTCAGTTCTGTATCGCTGGGAAATCTGTATTCTTGTAAAATAACGTCATGCTTTGGAGATTTTATGTGGGATGAATCAGAATCACAAAAACAATATAAAATGAAATAACTTGTAAATAAAAAGTCTGTATAAACCACAGTATGAATAGCTGGGGCCTCATACAGAAATGCTTGGTATAATATCTGAAAGTAACGCAGCTGAGTGAAGAACTGTTTACACAAATGGTGGTTTGACTCTTCTCCAATATACAAAATGAGTTTGACATAGATCATAAAATGATAAACGTTTAACCGCCTGTGACAGACGGATCTTGTCTCGCTGTACTGCTCAAACAGCCCCACCTGGTATTGTAAAGCAGCCACAGGAGCGTGATCATTTAAGCAGGGTTCTGGGGTTCTGCTGGTTCTCCTCCTTCAGTCTGACCATCTGTGTCCCCCCCAGCATGGCAGACCTGCTGCATATGTCGGTCCAGATAGCGTCGGGGATGAAGTATCTGGCGTCTCTGAACTTCGTCCACCGTGACCTGGCCACGCGGAACTGCCTCCTGGACCGGCAGCTCACCATCAAGATCTCGGACTTCGGCATGAGCAGAAACCTGTACAGCAGCGACTACTACCGCATCCAGGGCCGCGCCGTGCTGCCCATACGCTGGATGGCCTGGGAGAGCATCCTGCTGGTGAGACTCACGGGCCTTAGAGAGAGAGTGTCTGTGTGTGTGTGAGTATGAATGTGTATGTGTTATGAGTCTTCTGAGTTTCCTGATTTGTTGTTTTTCACCATCGCCATGACGCCATAGACTGACTCTCTGCTGCACACTTTTAAAGGTGACTTGACCCCCCGCTCTCTCTCTCCCCATACGTTACAGAGGAGACCACAGTCATTTTAAACTATTAATACTCTGCCCCTGATCAATAATCGGAATCTGTGCAGATTTTAACAGAGTTGGATCAGTGTTTCAGAAACCGTAGGAGGTGCTGAATTTCAGTTATAAACTGGATAAGACCCGTAAATGACTCCTAACTTCACTAGAACTCCTCTATAAGTTACTGCCTACTCGGTCAGGGCTCACCTGTAAATAACTGTTCAGCTCTGACTCTCCTGTAAGTGACTCCTGATTCGACTCAGATTCTCCTGTAAGTGACTCTTGATCAGACTCTTCTGTAAGTGACTCCTGATTCGACTCAGACTCTTCTGTAAGTGACTCTTGATCAGACTCTTCTGTAAGTGACTCCTGATTCGACTCAGACTCTTCTGTAAGTGACTCCTGATTCGACTCAGACTCTCCTGTAAGTGACTCATGATTCAACTCAGACTCTCTTGTAAGTGACTCCTGATTCGACTTTAAATGTCTCCTGACTGGACTTTGACTCAGTTGTGATCAATTCCCAGCTTAATTTCAGTCTGAGAGAAACTCGGACAAACAGATTAAATCTGAGCCGCCAGCTTCAGTGCTGCTAATGAACAAAATCCTCTGTTTTCACCCCTGAGTGACTCTCAGTACACACACACACCTCCCCCAAACACACATACACACAGACACACCTCCAACAAACACACACACACATACACTTGCATTTACAAGTACAGCATTTAGCTGTGTGTGCGAGTGTATGTGTGAGTGTGTGTTACACAGGAAAGAGATTAGTTTAATTAAAACTGCAGATAGTAGTTGTCCCAAATGAAATATATTATTAATCAGCCTGTGACTACATGCACTAATCCTGACCCTAACCCACCGGTGTCCAGGCGTCCTTACCCATAAATGTCTTGGTGAGAGTCCGCCCCCCCCAACACTGGGTTTTATAGCGACCAATCACGTACATTTAGTATCTCTATGTAAATGCAGCCTGAGTGTGGAGAATCTAAGATCTACTGCTGTACCGCTGCATCATTTCCGCTGTATCTGTGTGTCTGAGGCTCTGGAGCTCTGATCTGGAGTGGTGTGTCACTAGACTAGAGCTGAAGCCTCCAGAGCTCCAGTCCCAGCCGGTCTGTGTGTGTTTTCAGGGTAAATTCACCACGGCCAGCGACGTGTGGGCGTTCGGAGTGACGCTGTGGGAGATCTTCACTCTCTGCACAGAGCAGCCCTACAGTCTACTGACGGACGAGCAGGTGATCGAGAACAGCGGAGAGTTCTTCAGGAACCAGGGGAGACAGGTACACACACACACACACACCATGGATTAAAGTTCTCCGTCGTTACGACGGATTTCCGACAACTGAGGGCACTAAAGGTTAATAATGAGATTGATGCAAAAAGGGGTGGAGGGTGGAGCTGAACAAGCTTCGGCAGACAAAGTTCTGGAAAATCTTTTTCTTTGGTTTAATTACGATTGAATTATTTTTCCTAAAAATAAAAATAAACACTATGGTTTTGGCAGTTCTCTTAAACATTGACGGCCGTGGAGTAGCTACTGGCTGCAAGCTGTTTCTTGATGGAGCCTAAACCCCGAAGCTCGATGTTCAGGACAGTGGCTCCGGTGTTGCGAGTGCTGCGAGAGCTCATGCTCCGTTAAAAATAAATAAATAACAGCAGTTTTGGAGTCTGTTTTCTTGCAGAGGAATGGCAGTGGGATATTTTAAGTGAACGTACTGTCACTTCCTCTGGTGATTCGGTTTAGTACATTCACCTAAAATACACGGCCCCCCCCGACAATGCTCCCCGACAACGCTCCCCTTCAGTGCCCCCGTCGTCTCTTCCGTCAGATGATTTTTTTTGCTTTAATCCATGACACACACACAGGTACACACAGATACACACACAGGTACACACACACACCAGCTGAACTGGACCACAACTGAACTTCATTAAGGTGATCAGACTAGTGGATGTGGTTTAGGACGCAGTATGACTTATGATGAGCTGTGAAAATGAATTGAACTCCTTCATTAAAGTGATCAGACTAGTGGACGTGGTTTAGGACACAGTATGACTTACTGTGAGCTGTGAAAATGAACTGAACTCCTTCATTAAGGTCATCAGACTAGACTAGACATTTAAAGTCTAATCAGAAAGTGGTTTAGGACACTGTATGACCGACTGTAAGCTGTAAAAAATAATTCTGTCTCTCTCTCTCTGTCTGTCTCTCTCGCTCAGATCTATCTGTCCCCGCCCCCACTGTGCCCCCCCTCGTTGTTTGAGCTGATGATGCGCTGCTGGAGTCGCGACATCAGAGACCGGCCGTCCTTCAGCAGTCTGTTCCAGGCCCTGCGACCTCACGCCCACCACTCGTGACTCTCGCTCCAGCCAGTCACCTCAGAGCACGAGCCCAGTCTAACCAATCAGCTCTGAGGACGAGCCCAGTCTAACCAATCAGAGGACGAGCCCAGTCTAACCAATCAGCTCTGAGGACGAACCCGGGGTGTCTGAGCTCCCTCCCTTTTCCCGCGGAGGGGGGCGGACCCGTGACGGGGTGGAAGAGAGGAACCGGGGGCCCCTGACATCTCCAGGCGTTCTTCTCCAGACGAGTGGTTCTCGGTTACAGTACGCAAAGAACCCAGAACAGAACAGTTCAGCGATTTACACACACACCGGTTCCACTGATTGGCTGATTACTACAGAAAGAAGTTGGATTTACATATTTTTCCAGAAGTAGCCAATCACCTGAGCTGCTCTTGGCGACTGAAGTTTGCTTCTTTAGTTACGAGGCTAATGTAGATAACAGTCGTACGTAGTTTATAACACTATTAATGTTTCATTAATTATATATTAATGTTCATTCCCCACTTATTTAACAGTTCATACTGCCTTTATAGTTTGTGACATCACAAAAACCATATAATTTACATATTCACACCCATGTCCCTTTAAGTAATCTGACTTCTGTCCAACGAAACCAGGGAAGCAAACTTCAGATGCCGGGCGTGTCTCGGCCAAGCGGCTACGCTGTGCACCGTGAAAGGTTTTCCAGTACCGTGACGGAGAACCGCTGGTCTACAGGGATTTCCAAAACAGGACGATGCCCCAATCCGTAAAAAACTTGATATGTTTTGTCTGTTTTAGACCTTTTAATCTCTTTCTTACCTTTTCCATTACGCGGATGGTGTTTTGTTTTTGTTTTTGTATCTAGAGCCAACTGTATGTTCTAGGCCTTAAAGAACCAACTGGAGGAGTGTTTTCTTCTCCCAGTCCTGTGGTCCTGTATCTCTAAGCACTACTGTCTACCTTTGTGTGTTTATTTTAATTTGTGTTTTTTTGTTCTCTGTCCTTATTTACTCCCCGATCCCACACTGGAGATGTTAAGACTTTGTTATCCTGACTATAATGTGGATAGTTTGATGTTAAGTGTTGTTGTTTTTGTTGTCGTTGTTTTCTGAATATGAATGTTCTACAGGTTCCTTTGGATGAGGTCAGGGTGGAGGGGCGGAGCTCCGTCTGACCTAAAAGCAGAACTACTGTCATAGTTTGGAAGGGACTTTGCGGCCTGATCTCAGTGAAACGTGTTCTCGATGATCCGGACACGGTTCCTAATAACCGCCTTACAGTAGATGACAGTGGTGGTTGGGGCATTTGCCCAATGGCTTCTACTGTAAGTGTATTTTGTAGAGGAGCCGATTGAGATCAGGTTGAGGAGCGCAAGGGGTTCCTTTAAGAGAGTTGATCTTTTCCCAGAGAGTGAGAAAGAGCCGCAGATGGACTGACATGGAGCTGAGAGCACTGTACCCGACTCCTCTTTCCCCACAGCTTTGTTTTTTGACTCACTGTTGCCTCTGCAGCCCGAGGTCCTGTGTAGAAGAAGGTCCCCCAGCCCTGCTCCTGATGATCCTCCGAGCAGGTTTACTCCCCACAGACAGGCTTGCGCCGTAAATGCATTCAGCTGGCATCTAAAAAGCAGCCGGCATGCCAGTGTTGGGACGTCAGGCGACGTGTTCTGAGGGTAAATAAGTGCATAACATCTACTGAGACACGCATGCTTGCGCCTGTCCCATCACTCGTGGGCAGATCACATAAAATATGGCCTGAGCGAAAACCGGGCCTTTTATTCCATTTGTTATGTTGTACCCTTAACCCTCAGAACGCGATCCATCCTTGAAGCACAACAAATGGTACATTTTCGCCATACAGAAAAACGGCTCCTTATCTGGAAGTTCCCCCGGTGTGTGTTAAAGGGTTAAAAGAATTATAATGTGCAGGAAAGTGCCCTGTTTGTGTTTGTGCCCTGTAGAGAGCTTGTCTTTGTTTTCTTGTATATCAGCACTCACCGTTTGCCTGTGGGGTTCCAGCTCCTGTGTGCTGAACGTTAGCGTAGCCGAGTCTTCGGCTCCCTCCGCACTGAGCAGAGCTGAAATGGCAGGTAGTGGCGCACAGATCTGATGTTCACCACAGTCGTGAACCCCTCCATGCTGCCCTCTTTACTGTTTGAGGTGTTTTTCAGGGAGAACAAGACGTCACGGGCGTTTCCTCTAGTTACAAATTAGAAAGTGCTACAATCTTCATGTAATCCAGAGCCGTACAGTCTGCCTCAGATATGTGGCCCAGACTGCATCTCGCAGTACCCTGTGCGTAATAAATACTTTATTCCAAGCATGGTCAGCAGCCAGTTAGCGAAGTTAGCCTTTTTAATGTTAGTGTGTGTTAGCAGTTAGCTTGGTGGCCTAAATCCTCTCCTCATGGCGTGTGGAGGTGTTCAGTCATCTCTAACAGACTTTCTGACACTGGGAGACTCGCTAGATCCTTGGACTGATGTACATAAGCATAGCTAAAAATAGGAGCTGCTATCTGATATTCGTTTGTTCTTTTAAAACGAGTCCGTCTGACATTATTTAAGTGCGCTAATCCACTATGCTAGTCCATTCTTTGCTGCATTAGCCTGAATATTGCAGGGCAGGAGGGGATAAACTGGGTGAATTTGGTTTAGACAAATCTGGCTTTTCCGTGAGGGGAATGTTGTCCAGAAGGAAATCTGGTCTCTAGAGTGACGCGTCTCTTTTACGTGAGCAGAGTGAACTTCTATGCCCTAAAGCTCTTCTGGAGCTCAAGAAACAGTGAAGGCGTCATGACAACCAGCACTTGTTCAAGGTTAACAGGCAGAAAGTTATGAAAATGTTTTAACCAGCTTTAGGAGTGATATACAGTGTTCAACAACCAAAGACTGGCTGAGAGTCCACTTTCATTTTTCTTCTCTAGGGTTTTAACCTGTGTTGATTAAACTTGGTTTTCTTCAGCTGTGGTTCGAACCCATCTGTCCATCCGTAAAATTGACTGTCCAGTTTCCCGATCACTGTGGGCGGTTTATATTTCTACATATTGTAAATTTAATGAAAATGTCAATTAAATATTCTGTCATTTATTTTCTTCAGTTCATCCAATTTGAGCTCAGAAGCTTTTCTGGACCCGTGGCCGGCGCGGCGAATCCTTGGCCGACATCGTGATGACGATTAACAGACGATAAATCGTGCGGCCCTCACCTCCTCCGTTTAGAAGCCCTCGCTCCATGAGGTTTTAAAGAATTAACCAGTGTCTAACATTGCAAACCGCGGACAGAACTTAGTTGCTGCCTGTTAGTGGGTTATTTTTCCTTGTTAGTAGCATTAACCGTCTCAGTCCTGAACTGTCCCTTTCCCCCCCGGCGGCTGGGGGGGTCTGAGGACCGAGTCGGAGTCGCTAACCCAGTTTGCTGAAGTGAGCCTGAGGTCATTTCTCTTATTACTGAGTCAGAGAGTCTGTGTTCTACTTAGAGTGATAGTTTTACAAAAAAATAATCAAATTCCAGAGTGTTCATCCTGTAAATGAAGTCCGACAGCCCGGCGTAGCTCTGGAGCTGTATGGAGCTAGCGTCTGGAGCTGGAGGCTAATGTAGCTAACTGCTAAAAAAGATCAGCAAACAGCAGCAAGGATAGATTACTGTTAATTGTGGCCGAGCTCAGTGTTCTCCAGAAGACCCCTCGTATGGTTCTGGGACCCTTTTGTTACCTGTGGCTGTGTTCTGGGTTCTCCAGAAGACCCCTGGTGTGGTTCTAGACCACTGTGTTACCTGTGGTCGTGGAACAGAGTGTGTTAGGTTAATTAAGAACATTAACAGCCACCAGGATGTCATGACTGGGCTGTCGGACTTTCCACAGAACTGTTACTTTAAGGGAGGGGAACCAGAGGTGTGTGTACATTAAAGAGACTGTGTGTACATGGTGTGTGTGTGTGTGTGTGTGTGTGTGAGAGAGAGAGAGAGAAACCAGATGGTTCAGTTGTTGGAGTAATTGTAAAGCTCTGAGTAAATATGTGTGTGTAGTAAGAGTGTGTGTGTGCAGTAAGTGTGTTTCTTCCTCCTGTAGTGGTGTTAAATATTGGGAGTGAAGGAGAACTCTCAACACTTTTCGTTTTCTCTTTCTTTTCCACCCATATTAAATATCAAACCTGACAGAACCGCTATGTCCGAGTCCTGATAACAGAACCATCCTGTTTGAGTTTCTGTGTGTTCTGTAGTGTTTTTCATGCTGATTTCAGATCTGTGTGTAGTGTTTCCTGCAGGTACAGTGTTTGTGATGAAGCTA
>JBBPDB010148781.1:0-14517 GCA_037974465.1 Brachypetersius altus
TCGACCTGGAAAAATGTGATCGATTATAGGTTCTGAATGTCGATTTCGATTACTTTTCGATTAATCGCCCGGCCCTAAGGCACAGTCGATGAAAACCTAACGTAAACACAACGCATACTGAGACGTGTGGCACAGTATGACGCGGAACAGTCCCTTTTTCCGAAATCTTTGTTTTTCTGGTCCAAATGTAAACGCAGAAAGAGAGTTTTCAAAGTTTACGTGTGGACGGAAGGCCAAAACCCTCGTTTTCAGAAATACATGTGGACATGGCCTGGCCTCGGATTAGTGTAGTGTGGTGTGGTGTGGTGTGTGTGGGCTGAATGCCTGCACCCTTACATTAAGCAGGTACTCCACAGCGCGGTTAGGGTCGTTAAAGCTGGCCCTCAGAGCGGCCACTACTCTCTCCCTCTCGTAGCCCATAGACATGATGTGTGTTAACATGGCCTCGTGGTCCGGACCTGCCCTCGCAACACACACACGATGAAAAGAGGATCAAACAGGCTGTTTTAGAAACCTGCAGATCAGACTTAAACAACAACAAAGACATCGACAACAGTCTGTTACGATCAAAAATCACATCAAATTCTTTGTGCATCTAATGGAAACTCAACAACAGAGAGAGAGTTCAGGAAAACATTCGTTGCTGAATATTAGAGACGTCCCACCGGTCTATGTCCCGTATATGGAAAAGGGTACAAATATAGGTGGTCTGGAATTACAACCTGGTGTGCACTAGAGATGTGCACTAGAGATGTGCACTAGAGATGTGCACTAGAGATGTGCACTAGAGATGAATATATATATAGACAAATCATCAGTAATGCAATTTCTGGGCCTGGAGTATGAAAATATGATGGAAACATGTAAAATATGAAGTGAAGTGAAAGTGATCATTGATCATTCGGTCATACGTGAACACACCACTGCACACAGTGTGAACAGCACGAAATTCAACCTCTGCATTTAACCCATTCACCAAGTGAAGCAGGGGGGAGCCAGGAACACGGCACCCTCATAGGTGTCTAGAGGTCTTGAGAACTGAACCCACGACTTTCTGACTGCAGGGCGAACACCCTAACCACTAGGCTACCAGCTGCCTATACCTACGTTAATAGGGGTCTTTCTATTAGCAGGCACTAGCCAGCTTCAAGCTTAGCATAAAAAACCAAGAATCGAGACACGAAACCTCGTACTGATTAACGATGTGATAATGATCCCCTCCACCCCTTTGAATACTCCCCCATTTTACTTTGTCATTCTTTCATTTGCCACTCCCTCCTTCCACCAGTGTCAATACAACTTCATTCCCTGGATACTTCATTCAGCCGTACCAAAGACTGCACACGCCTCCCTAAAGCAATGCAACGCCCTGCAGGCGTCAATGCATGGACTGCCCACTGGAATCTCTGCCCCTGTATGGCTCTGAGGGTGAAAACGAAGGTAGTGTGAATTAGCTGTGATGCTTTGGAAATCTATAAAGAACCGCATTTAATTAAAAAATAATAATAAATACACAACAATCTCTTTAAGTCAAAATAAAGATTTATACATGATTACATTTGTCTTACTGCCTTTATTCCACTACTTTTTCATTTGAGTATACTTCCAAGGCATATAGCATCCAATCAAATGGGCTAAACGACACACAGAACTCTTAGATAAAGACATAGTGTAGATTACGTTTACGGTATTTAGCAGACGCTCTTATCCAGAGCGACGTACATCAGTGCTTTAAGTCCACAACTGTTCTTAAACCTGTAAAGCTATACTTAAATCAACAGATATTTAACCAAGTTACTACTGGAGTTACACACCATAACCCTGTCAAAGAGAAAAAGCAAGTCAGAGATTAATACACAAGTAAGGAACAACAGTTAAGAGGGGACGTGGCTGAGGGATTTGGTAAACATATAGGAAAAGATGTATAGGAGATTGGGGCTGGCCGATATTTTCAGGCAGTATTGTGATATTTTGAAATCTCCTCTTCAGTACTTTAGACACGGCATGCAAGTTTGTAACGTTTTTGGTAAGTATCGCCTCCCCATCATCATTTAGTTTAAAATTAAGTTTCATTTTGACATCGCACCAAAAATACATTTGCAATAAATCTGTGGTTTAATTTGATCCACATAGTCGGCATGCATAACAACTAGGCTTGTTTATGCTTATTTATGGGGGTTTAGGTCGGCAGTAAATATTCTAGGCTTCAAAGAATGGGGTCTGTGTGTATCTTTGAATGAATATAAACTTCATGTTTATTTCATATTCACAAAGGCCACGCAGCTCAACAAAAGAAAACCGCACTCTGATTTTCTGCGGGCTGGAATGTTGAATCTTTGCGTTTTTAGCTAGTTGGGCTGCCAGCATCTTCGAACCAGCACTGCTACACTCCACACTCGCCCAGTAGAGTGATCAGGAGGAGCCAATGTGTCCCAACCCCCACGTTTCTATACATCACATACTACATTATTGAATGAATTTCTAATGACTGTGTACTATTTTTACACACTCTTCAGTGTGGTAGTCTTTGTGTCTGCGACAGGGAGAGCGGCACGTGAAAGAGCACGTGAACCGAGACCTCAATTTGTTCTCATGGGCAATTTCAACGCCATTTACAACATTAAACATAGAACAACACATCAAATACATTTATATGATCCACATATAACAAAAATGTAAGACTGTCAGGTACAGGCAGAGCAGTAAAATTTGACGACCAATTACTTTATACTTGTATCTTACAATCTAGCACTTAATAGAGAAAATTAACAGTAAGACCCCCAGGAACAGATATAAAGTAAATGGCCAAGACTAACAGTTAACAGTTGGCGACCATTTTCTTTATATCTGTACCTGATCGTCTTGCTATTAATGGTCAAACCTAAGAGCAAAATCAACCACAGATACAAAGTAAATGGTCAAATTAAGGGTAAAGCTATGAGGTGCATTTATAAAGTAAATAGTAAAGGTTAAGAGTTAGACTGTCAGGCACAGACAGAGTGTTAACAGACCTGACATGTTTGCTCTTAATGGTCAAAATTCATAGTAAGACTCAGACACAGACGTAAACGCTCAAAATTTAGATTAAGACTGGCAGGTATAGAAGGAGCATAAAGCGTTAAGATTAAGAGTAAGACTGTCCAGTACAGACAGTATAAGGTAAAGACTATAAGGCACAGATGTGGCATTAGCGATGGACAGCCATTTACTTTACATCTGTACCCGATATGCTTTCTCTTAATGGTCAAATTCAAGAGTAAAACGGTCGATGTTAAGAGTAAGATCGCCTGGTGCAGGCAGAGCATTAACAGTTGACTGCATTTTGCATTTACGCCATTTAGCAGACACTTTTTGACACTTTTGCTCCTCTACCTGGAGCAACCTGGGGTTATGGGTCCTGCTCAGAAACCCAATGGTGGTGCTGAAGGTAGGATTCGAACCCTTGACCTCTTGGTCCAGAGGCAAGTATCCTACCCACTAGACCACAATCATCTAAATTCACTTTAGATCTGTATCCAACATGCTTTTTCTTAATCGTCAAATTAGAGTAAAACTTCAAGTACAGATACTAAGAAAGATTGTGAAGTACAGAGCATTAACAGCTGAGGACTATTTACTTTAAATGCGTACCTGAGAGTCTTGCTCTTAAATGGGCAAAATTAAGAGCAAAATATCAGCTACAGATACAAAGAAAATGGTTGATATTAAGAGTAAGACTGTCAGGTACAGTCTGAGTGTTAACGGTTGACGGCCATTTCAGAAAACAGCGATTTTAGACAATGGCAGCTAAAAGCCCGGCGTAGTTATGTAACTATTTTAAGGGGTATTACCTAATGTGCCATGTTCTGACAGACTAACACAGAGATGGGTTTGAGGGAAAGTCTCCACGGAATCAGGGTGGTTACGTAGACACACACACACACACATACACACAAACACACACACAAACACACACAAACACACACACAAACACACACAAACCTCATCCTGTCTTACTTGCCCATGTTATCACGCCATGGTGCTTTGCAGGCAAAGTCAATTTAATACGCAGTTTCTTACCAGTTCACAAGAATTTAGTTCACGTTCTGCAGCAAAACAAATTTAAGTGAACAGGAAGCTTACATTTAGCCAACCTAACGCATGCACACACACACACACACACACACAGAGCGGGAAAAGCACTGATCCGTTATATGAAGAAATTGAAAATGAATAAACATAACTGGGTTCCATGAGAATTCCAGAGAATAGAACCGCTTGGACAGCAGGTCAGAAACACAAGTACATGTTTATATCACTAAGACATACACTTAAATTCATTTCTGCATCTCTGGCTTTCAGTCAAAAAGAAAAAAAAGGTTGTGGGACGTCTGTATGCAACAATTAGTATGTTATGTTGTAGCACAGGTAACCATTTACAGAACAAGTGTTATAACATATAACACGTTGTTTTCTTTGTTTATTTGTTTTCAAAAGTAATAGAAACAGTCTAAATGATCACTTGTTCATTGGGAATGGATACATTGTAGCATAACCTAAAAGAATTAACCGAATAACATAAAAACAACCTAAAATAATATAACATACTGTACTGAAACTTATATTTCCTTGTACTGTAGGCCACTTTTGATGAGGGCAATATAATGCAATGTAATATAACATGTACCATTTAAAAATATATATATTTATGTATGTTACTCTACACTAAAGGTCTCTTAGAGACCTAACAAACTACTTCTAATAGGGCTTCGTCATTTTTTTTTGTCTAAAAATGACACAGTACTTTAAAAGTAACAGATTACAAAAAAGGAATTCCAGAAAGTAAACATTTATTTAGTTTGGATATCTTTCTTTCAGAACAATCTGAGGCACAAATGTTATACAATTCAATTCAAAATCAGTAAAACAGTATAACTGTGCGACACCAGAACTGGTACGGATGATATATTATACTGCCACCAACCTCGATAATACTGAATAATCTAGCTTTACGTTCCACACCGCTGCGTTTTCTAATACTCTATTGTGTTATTAGTCATTTGTAAAAGGTTGGATGTTCATTGCTCAACCTTTAGTCAAAACAACAAGTCTTTTAGAAAATCCCTAGTCGTGCAGAGCCTCAGCCAGGATGTAGCATTTGTGCCGTGAGCAGTAATGAGGGCAGCTACAGGTGAACGGATTAAAACAGCAAGCAGGTCCTCCAACATTTCCGCTGTGTCCCGATGGCACTAGGATCCAGTTAAATCCCATAACCTCCCAATCACCACCACCACACACCCACCATCTCCTCTACTCTCGTCTCTGGGCTTTTATCTCCCCTCTGTTGTCTTTTCTTCCACTGTCTTCCCCTCTCTCTCTCTCTCTCTCTCTCTCTCTCTCTCGCCCCCCCTCCCCTGACGCCCTCCTCTTGTGATGCCAGCCTGCATTACTGTGCTTTAGATCAAAGAGCAGCAGGGTGGAGAGAGGCTTTTCACAGGCACTCACTCACACACACAGACACACAGGCAGAGACAGATACACACACACACACACACACACACAGGCAGAGACAGAGACACACAGAGACAGAGACACACATAGACAGACACACACACAGACAGACAGACACAGGCAGAGACACACGCACGCAGACGGACACACACGCAGACGGACACACACGCAGACGGACACGCACGCAGACAGACGGGACACACAGACAGACACGCACGCAGACGGACACGCACGCAGACAGACGGGACACACAGACAGACACGCAGGCAGACAGACAGACACGCAGACAGACACGTACACAGACAGACAGACACACAGACAGACAGACAGACACGCAGACAGACACGCACACACACAGACAGACACACACTGTTCAAAAGTTTGGTATTTACTAATTATAAACACATAGTTACATGAATTATAAGCAAATCGTTATATAAACAGCAATATAACAGCAGTAGAATGAGATATTTTATACTGTTGTATATAGATGTTTTATGTCATATATACATACACAAACTATATTCATACATGTAGTATATACTAATTTCATACAAACAGTGTCATTCTACTGCCGTTATATTGTTGTTCATGTATAGATAATCAAAATAATATATAACTTATATTACTGTTGAATAGGAATAAATAACGTATCTTGCCAAAATTGAATGAAACCTTTCTCCAACATTTACACTTCCTCACGGTTTAGAACAAGTTTAAGCTCTTTGCCGCATGCTGTAACAGTTTCAACAGCTTTTTACACCAGAAAAAAATTCAGACAGCAGACGTCTGCTTGGGGTGTGTATGTCCAGCATCTGTTAGCATGTCCATAATCACAAAGACAACGGCCTTCATGCATGTCAGAGCTGGACAAAGCACGCGGCGTCACTTTCTAACCCTCCATCAGCACATCACTAAAGACACAACAAGACACCGGACAACCACAGAGGGATGCGGATTCTCAGCTTTTAAAGGTCTTTAATAAAAACCTCTTTCTTTTCATAGCGGCCTGACCATAGAAAGCAGAGCTGGGAACTAAAGATCCACTGATAAGGATCCGTTTGACTCATCTGAGATTTTTAACACACCCTCTTCCAAACACGCTGCATCTACACACGACACTGCAAACAAACCAAAATGTATTCCCCACCCACCATTATAAATACTCCTTATTTATTACATTCCGCACATTTTTTAATCCTGTTGCTACCTCTATGCTGTGATTTACACCATTTTGCACACTTAACAACTGCTAGAATACAATACTGTATTCACTCCCACTAGTATTGTTATGGCTCCTGTCAGCTGCACTGTATGTTGTTTGTCCTGCATATTATTATACTGGGTTGTTTTTGCACTTTTGCAGTCCTGTCCTGCACATACTACCTTTTCCAACAATATATACCTCTCTGGACACTTAGCTGTAGAAGTCCTATCTGCCTATAATCTTGTTCATTAAGGCCTTCTCTCGTTTATTTATTCTTCCCGTTCCATTCTCTCTGAGTCGAGCTGAGGAGGACGGGTTCCCCTTTCGAGTCTTGGTTCCTCCCAAGGTTTCTTCCTCCTGCTGAGGGAGTTTTTCCTCGCCTCCGTCGCCTTTGACTTACTCGGCTCGGACTCGGACCTGGACTTTGTAAAGCTGCTTTGTGTAAAAAGCGCTATATACATAAAACTAGAGGATTCACCGATTATAGTTTTCTTGGCCGATTTTGATTACCGTTGTTTTTTGCAAGTGTGATCGGCCGAAACCGATTTTTCCGATACCGATTTTCCCCCCAGATAACAGAAAATTAGAGCTGCTGCAACAACACAAATAAAAAACTTTTTTAATGTAATGTGGTAGTTACTTTCCCTGTTTAATGGTTACTTTTATAATAGTGACGTATGATAGTAGCAACTCTACAGCAAATACAAACTAAAATCAAATTTTCTTTAATATAAAGCTTTTTTTCATAAATTTTCTTTACAAATTTAAATAAATAAAATGTAATACATAAACAAATAAATAACCCCCCACCCCCAAAAAAAGATCGGTTTGAAATCGGCAATACGTGCGAGTGATCAGGCCAAAAATTGTCCGTTTCCGATCACTGGCCGATCGATCAGTGCATCCCTACATAAAACTGAATTGAATTGTGTATACGACTGAAATAACATCTACTCGACTTGGCTTGATGCTGATACACACATTTATAAAACTGGCACAAAAGCAACAATCCCCTGGATTAACTTTACTGACTACTGTAACAAATGCTGATGGGATCATAACAGTAGTCAAATGAATCAAACGTAGACTCTTTAGCACAGTAACCCGGCGTCACGTTCTGTTCTTTTGAAAGTACAATAATAGACCATCAAACACGGGTTTGTTTCATCACTAAGCACTGATGCAATCCAGATAATCACATTCAAACAACTATCAGCCTGTATGGTTCCAATATTAAGCATGTCTACATGTGTAAACAAAAGTAAAAATGATGCAGAGTGTAAATAAACGCATTTAAAAGCTCAGTTGGTGCCATTTCTGCAATGTTCAAACCTGGGGTCGGAAGGTGAGGCATCAAAACACTGTAGTGAACAAGAATCGATGCAAATGATCCAAGCAAAACTATTACAGTCATTGATTCTGCTTTACGAGTTTAAGGGTGGTTGCAGGGCATGAAAACAGGCAAAGAGATTTTATCCGTAGTTCCTCCAACTATTTTAAAAACTTGATAATAATAGATTTCGATAAAAATATATGTGCCAATGTTGACAAATTGACCTGCATAGGAGTCAGTTTAGGGGATGTAATAACACTATTTTTCATTCTGAGTTCAACGTTTTGCACAATACTCAATTTTTTATGTGGTAAAATTTGTCTAATTTATCTAATTTTTACTGTGTCTGACACAGATCTTGGGGGTCTAACAAAATACACCCCCAAAATCACCCCCCTAGAATGAACAGATTATGGTGCAGGTGCTCACACAGCATAAGCTCTTTCTATTGATAGGATGCACCTAGACGCCTTCTTTTAATCACAGTAGTTTCCACCAAAGATGAGGCCACCATAGGAGTATTGTTTCATATTTCTATTTTCAATCCTGCACTAAATTCATTACAGCCTTAATTGCTGCACTTAACTATGCGAAACACTATTTGCAAGAATACGGTGCACTTTATAACATACTATAATTTCCGTAATGCATTCAAATGCATCCGTTTCTGCCTCAAAGCACAACGTTTACAGGATTTTCGACAAAAGTTTGTGGATGACGCCTACATGAGGTTTCATGTGCGCTCGAATACAGCAGGACACAAACTGTGAATGTGTTTAGGGTTAGATCTCGAACACAACACCTTGGATTTAGCATCGGTGCCTCAGAGACAATCTCTCGCTAAGCCCTCGACAGCTTGGTCGAGGAGCTTTATCAGACATGTTAAATGGCTTAAGCACATGGTGTAATGTGCATAATACTGTATCGAGCAGGTGGCCCACAGTATTGATTCATCAACTGAGCCTATATGAATATGACTGGGTTATGTAATCCTTTTCAAAGCGATGGGCAACTCCATAATCCATTGTTTTCCAGTCAGAAAAATAAACACAAGTTCTGGCAACTAATAAGAAATCCAACCATTGTCCGCCGGTGACATTTAGATGTAATGTACTGCAATTTAAAGCGTCTGCGCACATCGTCTGCATATTGACACTTCATCCAAATAGGAAAAAAAGGGAAATGAGAGCAAGGAAAGAAAAACACACTTGAGTTTTACAGCCTAAGCTTAATTTAATTACCATCAGGGGAGGCCGTGAAGCCAAAACATTAACTAATCAGCTAATTAAGCTCCATATGCTTAATTTAAGAGCACGTTTTTCTTGTTCTTTTCCAAGTGGCCTCAAAAATATTGGCAGACTCTTGCTAGCCCAGAGCAGAGCCTCAGCTGTTCTCACACCCTACATCCACCAGCACCCCTTACACTGCCCACCTGTGCTTACAGGAACTAGCAGCTTACAGCTGCCTGATTTTCCAAACTGCTTTCATAGGCTTCATTTTTTCCCTCTAAATGTGCGTTTTCCCTCGATTAATCGCGGCCAATGAAACTCCCATGCCTGATCCTGTTGCTGTAATGCTGTAATGTTGCTGTAATGGCGAGTTATTCTATGAACTGCCATTTTTTTAATATACAAAAATGACAGAGGCACATAAAACAAACTGTGAGCTGTTTTTATGCCGCTACTTCCCATGTAGGAAATGATGATGTCTCTACAGACTGGGTGTGTCTGTCCCTCTGATTTACAATCACCAGCACTCCCCATCATGAAACACAATAACTACCTGTTTATGACCCTCAGACATACTTCATCAATCAAACTGCGCTTTTGTTACCATTTTATTTTTACACAGTTTTACTTTCTGAACAGATCTCTTCTACAAATAAAACACATCTAATATTTGTTCAGGTTCAACCAGCATAGCCAGTTTTTTTTCATTATAGCAAAACGTTACCCAGTCAAAACATGCCTAGTCCTGTGCACCTCAACCACTACGGATCTGAGAAAATGGGATTATGATGAATGAACATGGTTTTAAGTTTCGCAGAAGATTTTTGTGAGGGCGGATGGCAGAAAATGTCAACAGAATATTATAAGCTCTAGAAGTTGCAAAAATGAAATGCGCTTATATGAGTGGAGGGGGAAGTCGAGGCACGTGCTGTCCGACTGTAACGCAGCACATAACATCTACACATCTTCACTGGTAGACAGCTGGTGGCTAGAGAGTTGTAATTTTGAACAAGGTACCATCTCCACACACTGATCCCCAAGTGCTATGTTTCTGACTGCCCACCTTCCCTCTGAAGGTCGTGGGTTTGAATCTCAGGACTGCTAGTAGCACCACCGAGACACCGTCCGACATACACACTGCTGCCTGAGCCAATTTGTTGACATTTTCTGCCAAGTAACTTCATATAATAGTTGCAGATATATGATGCTGAGTGCATTTTAATAATTTACTATATGTGCAGCGCTGTAGAATACTGCATTAACACCAAACCACTTTCACCTCCAGTCCCAAACCTTCCCCACAGCCGTACACCTTTCCTATAGCCTCACACGTTCACCTCCAGCCGTATACCTTTCCTTCAGCACCCAACAGTTTCACCTCCAGCCCCACATCTTCCCTTCACCCTGGAGGAGACGCACCAACAAGTTGGACGGAGAGGTCAGAGCTCCGGACAGAGTACTCACGTATCGGCTGATGAGGCTCCGGATCGTGCTGAAATCCATCCTCTTCCAGCCGGGGCTCCCTTTCCTTCGTCTGCTCCTCTGCTCTTTTCTGGGGGGAGGTGGAACGCTAGCTGGTTCTCCTCTCCACTCTCTGCTGCTCCATGTCTGCTCTGTTCTGCTCTGGTCTGGTCTGTCTGACGCTCTTCCTCCTGTGGGACTTCACAACCAGAGACCTAGCACTACACCTCTAATTTTGCTCTTTCAGAGGTTTTAATTCGCTAGGAAGGTGGAGACGTTGTCATATCTTCTTTTTTTTTCAAGCGTCCTTTCAGAAGAATAAATAATAATAATAATAATAATAATGTTTTTTATTATTATTATTATAAAGCCCCGGGCTGAATGAACGCTACTTCTTCCTAAACAAGTGTTGCCTCCGCTCTGTTCTCCTTCCCCTCTCTCCTTTTCTCTCGCTCCCTCCCTCACTTCCCCTCCCTCCGTATATCTCTCTCTTTTTCTCTCTCTCTCTTTTCTCTCTAACCCTCCCAGTACTGCCCCTTTACTCTCCTCCCTAGCCAATCAGAATCGTCTTTATCCTGACGTCACTGGAGCCGCAAAGCGCATGCGCACTTCTCACAGCACCCTCCCTCACGCCTAGACCACTTTGGAGTGATGGAGTACCACTGGAGTGAGCTGGAGTGGAGTTTGTAATCCAAAAATAACTAGTAAACATAATTAGTACACATCACCGTACTACTACTGCATGCAATCAGGTCTGCACAGCAAAGTTTCAACGTCTAGTTAAAGAAAAGCCATCCTGCAAGTCAATGCAGCTGAACTTGCTTTATCTCATAGTTTTTACTAGTTTGTCAGTATTATATCTCAAAGCTGAGGTTTTATTATGGGTGCCTACTAATAAATATGAAATATATATCGGTTCAACATCTGAATGTGTTTTTTTTTTGTGTAATTATATACAATTCGTTAGTAACAGTATAACAATATTTTAATGTGTTATTCATTATGAATTTGTTATTCATCCGTTTTATATATTGTTCATCTACTGCATATATATAGTACTATTTTAGCACCACTCAATAACTTTATACATTCATCTGAACAGTGTTTGCACTGTGCTATACGTAATTCTTGTTTGTTATTCACTACTTATTTTAAAGTAAAGTGGCCCCTTACAGTCATGCATGAACACAGCACAGCACACGGTGTGAACAGTGTGAAACTGTTCTCCGCATGTAACCCATTCACTAAGTGAAGCAGTGGGCAGCCAGCAGCACAGCACCCCAGGAGCAATGTGTAGGGATGGTATCTCGGGACCACTAGCAGCCCTGAGATTCAAACCCACAACCTTATGATTACAACTCCCTAACCAACCAGTTCACTTATTCTTATTTTATATCACTATTATTTTTGCTCTTTTCTTGCATAATCTAGGAGCTGGCAAGGTAATCATTTCACAATATGTTCACCTTTTTGTTCAAGTTTATTTATGTAACACATTAGCATACACAAAAGTCATTCAAAAGTGCTTTACAGAAATCGAATACAAAATAAATTCAAATAGATTTAAACAGAGTAGAGGAATGTAAAAAAAAAGCGCAGAGTGAAATTATTTTTTTGTATTTAACCCATTCATCAAGCAAAGCAGTGGGCAGCCAGCAACGCAGTGCCTTTGCTCAGGTGGACCTCAGTGGTGACACTTGCAGTCCTGGGATTCAAACCCACATCCCTCTGAGCACAGGAGCAACTCCCTACCCACTAGGCCATTAGATGCCCCACTGCTTTGAAATTAATTCTATTCTGAACTGGGAGCCAGTGCAAGGACCTGAGAATTGGAGTAATGTGCTATCTTCTCATTCCACTTTATCCAATAGACATAGACTGAAAGTCACACATAAACCTTTAAGAATGCCTACTTAAGCTGTTTCATATTTGTATTTGTTCGTACTGTACACATTTATATAACAGTACGAACAAATGTATATTTTACTGTTTCTATTTCTATATATTGCCCAGTCCTTTTTAATTTTATTACATTAACAGTCACCGTATGTGACAAATACAGCTTTCGAGTCTTCTCTCATGTCATTGTAAGGGTGGGAACAAAAAGGTAGGAACTTTTGGTGTGTTCTGGTTTCACAGTGGGCCGTATTTTCACTCGGCAGTGTGTTTTTTTCCCGCTCCGTTTCTAACCGCGGCCCCTTTTCGGCGGGTTGTGTTAAAATGGCGAGCCGACAGAGGAGAAACGAGGCTGGACAGGACTAAAGAAGACCTCTACACTTAAAGGACCTGATTGTGAGCAGTGCAGAAGGGAACCGATGGCAGCTTTGGATCAGAAATCCCCCAATGTGCTCCTGCAGAGCCTGTGCTGCAGGATCACGGGCAAGAGTGAAGGTAACGACAGGCTAGGCTAACATCAACAAGCCGTTATTGATTCAAACACAGCTGGACACAATCTTCTAAAATTGGTACTTGACTCACCTACAGATCCCTTTGTCTATTTAAACTGCGCCTAATCAAAAACGTAAGATTGTCCTGCTGTACACCTGTCAAAAAAGCCTCAAAAATGTCAACAGCACTGACAGGAGCATCTTTGTTGGTACTATCTACAGCAGCACCATATTCACCTTATGCAATCAGTGCCTGCACAGGAGGAACTATAACATCTTTTAAACGTGTTTTTTAAAAACATTCTTGACCGTTATTAATCACCGTCGTTAGCTGGCCTGGTCATCAACACCTCGATCTCTTATCTAAGCTAGATCAGATAGCAGAGATGCCTCGTAGATTAGATTAAAATTGATGCCCATGCAGAGAGGTGAGACGTGAATGTCATCCAGAGATGTGCTTTTGATAGGGTGGTGAAGCCTGAATTATTCAGGTTGCCTGGCAAGTGCAGGAGTGCCTGCTGTTCCTAGCAACTGGGTGGCTAAAACACCGTCTGGACAAAAGTATTGGGACAGACCTGTTTATCAGGGTTTAGTCTAGTGAAAGGCTTAATCTTAACACAATGCTTCCAATTTTGTGGACACAGTTTGGGGAAGAACCATTTCTATTTCAGTATGACTGGCTCAGTGCATAAAGTAAGCTTCATAGGGACATGGTTGGATGAGTTTGTTGTGGAAGAACTTGACACCTAGCCCTGACCTTAACCCTCATCAGAGATTACAAGCCAGGCCTTCTCGTCCAACATCTCATCTCGACCTTATAAATGCTTTACAGAATGAATGGACATGAAGGCAAAAGTGGGATCAACTGCATATTAAAGTCTATGTATTTGAATGCAATATTATTAAAGTCCCTGTTGGCGTAATGGTTGTTCCAATACCTTTGTTCATATAGTGTATCTAGATGCAACGAGTTTACCTGCTTTAAGGTGAGGTTGTTATTGATCCCTAGTTATGCATGTGTTCGTGCTTGGTCTCCATACAAGAGGACTGATAATCGAATGGAACCCACTGGTGCTTACACATATGAGCCTAGGCTCGCAGTGTCCAATGCCAAGCATTCAGCTAGATGTGTATAAAGCCCCCAGCATTGGATCATGGTTCTTTGGTTGGGTAGAACACCACTGAATACCTTTTATACGTGTTGATATGTGTTGGTGATCAAGAACTAATCATCCATGGCTGAATGCAATCAAATGCTGCAACATCTAGCATAAAGCCTTCTCAGCAGGCCAGACGCTGTAACTGGGGCAAAGATGGGACAGACTATTATTATTAGTGGTGCAACGGATCAAAAAATTCACGGTTCGGATCGGATCATGGTTTTAAGTCACGGATCGGATCAGTTTTCGG
>JBBPDB010148836.1:0-14515 GCA_037974465.1 Brachypetersius altus
CGCTCGCGGGCCACATAAAATTATGTGGCGGGCCACATCTGGCCCGCGGGCCTTGTGTTTGACACATGTGCTCTAGGCCTTCACACACCCAAAAAATTATTTTAATCAGATTCTTTATGGATGATTTAAGTGATCATCCTGCTGAAAGAGACCTCTCTCTGTAGGCAGCACCATGATCATAAAGGAGTGTTCATGTTTAGGTAGGTGGTCTTTGTCAAAGGAATATCCACATGAATGCCAGGATCCAAGGTTTCCCAGCATAACACTGTCCAGAGCGCCTTGCGGCATGCACAGGCTCGCCTTCATCCTGGTGTCATCTCTTAACCAGGTGTGTGGCAAATAACAGATAATTCCTAGGCAAGATCAGTGCATTTTAGTGTGATTTAGTATGTTTTACACTAAAAGTCGAGGTTCTAAAATGTTTGTTGGCTTTGCTTAGAGAACCTTTATATGTGGAAATTAATTATATTGTATATCAAAAATGTTACAAAATCATGGCATCCCTTCACAGAAGCAAAGAAGTCTGTTTTGCACCTTTATATTAACAGTGGAGAACCAACTGTGACACAGAGCTTTGTTACTACAGAATCAGTATATTGTTCCTGATAAATACTCCTGCAGAGTAGCCAGGAACTACATGATAATCCAAATGCAGTACTAGTGATGGATATTCTAGTTTGAATAAGAAAGCACAGATAATTTTTTCATGCACAAACCTGCTGATACAGTAATATTCATAGAATAAATCGAATAAAAACTGGAGATACATCAACCTTAAGCACAATAAATGCATTATCAAATATCTGCATAAAGAATCAAAGTGAAATCTACACATGTATGATTATTTCCAGTGTTTTTTAAATTTCAAAATGTCCTCCCCAAATCATAAGCCCATATATGTAAATCACTCTGCTTGAATAGCTGTTTTTGTAATGTTGGGAACACCAATTTAGATATTTATGCTTATTCAGCTTGCAGCAGTTTAGCCTTGCTCATTCACCATGAAACTGTATATGCAATGTGTTTACATATGTATTGAGGCTGCACAGTATACACTACCAGTCAAAAGTTTAGATACACCTTCTCATTCAACGATTGCCTTTGTTTTTATTATTCGCTACATTGTAGATTAATATTGAAAACATTACCTATTGTGCTGATGACAGCTTTGCAAACGCTTGACATTTTTTCAATTAGATTCTTGAGGAATCGACCTGGAATGGTATTTAATTAACAGGAGTTCTTCACCAAGAGTTCATTAGTGGAATTTCTTGCCTTCTTAATGTGTTGTTCGGGTTGTTCGGGTTGGTTGTTAGTGATCCTATTCCACTACGGTTCTACTGCACATTATGGAAAGAACCAGATTGTCACGGCTCGGCCAGTGGCCAGGCTGGAGGGGAGCCAGCCAGGCCCAGGTCTGTGGGGGATTGATGTGAGGGTTGAGCAGGGACGCTGTTCCCCCCGTCTTCCGTGGACCGATCCACACCAAAGAGGCACTGATCCCTACCAGAGAGGCACAAGGGGCTACGAGCCGACAAGCCTGAGGCTTCCTCTGACGCTTCACCACTCCGGCTCGTCCCTGACTCACCTCCAGAGGCTCGTCCTCGGTGGGTTCAGCAAGCCTCACTTCCAGCCCGCGAGGGCAGGGCTGAAAGGGGGAGCTCTCGTGGGGAAAAGGCAGGCTCCCACAAGAAACAGGAGCTCCCAAAGCCAGAGCGCGCGGCCAGCGTGGAGCAGCCATAGAGAGCGATCGGCGCAGAGCAGCCAGAGAGTGCAACCGACGAGGAGAAAGACAGAGGAGCCAATGCAGAGCAAGGGTGCAGACTGCGTCCTGTGCCTGCACCCCGACTTCGTCACCCTCCTTCCAGACCCAAACAACACCAGCTGCCCTTCCCGGAGCAGCCACCCAGCACCACGGCTAACCCCCCCAGCAAGCAGGCTAGTACCTGGTAGCACAGTTAGCATAGCAGCTAGCATAGTACGGGAGACAGTAGGTGGTAGGAGACAGCAGGACCTCTTAGGCCCTTTAGATGACGGCCAGGACAAGTTAGCAGAGCCGTTCATTCCCCTACCAGGGTCACGTGAGTCTCCCGCTAGTGCGGGAGCCCCTACGAGGGACGTGGCACCAGGGCTAGCCTGGTTAGTTGGGTTTCTGGGGGGTTTAGTCCCAGCTATTAGCTTGGCAAATAGGCCAGGGGAGGCTGTTAATAGGGGACCATCACGTCCGGAGGGGGGAAACCCTCCTATACATTTTTTGGAGGGGCGTACTGGGGTCTGGGAGAGTGGGGGAGGGGTTTTGGGGGTTGGGGGGTCCGCTAGTGGGGCTAGAACTAGGGAGAGACCCACTAGCAGCGGACTGGAGCATACAGGCTCGACTGGGCTTGGAGAGAGTCTGGAGGAGGCCCGCGGAGAGGGTCTCAGGCCAGACTGTGGCGCAGGGCTCGATGAGGGCCAGGACGAGGTCCGCGGAGAGGGTCTCAGGCTGGACTGCGGAATGGGGCTCGGGGAGAGCCAAGACGAGGCCCGCGGTGAGGGTCTCAGGCCGGACTGCAGCGAAGAACCTGCAGGGAATCTTACGGCAGGGTGCTCGAGAGGGCTGGGGACACAAAGCCTGAACATTCGGCCAAAGAGCAACTTGCCAGCCGAAGGCCTCCCTGGTGGTGGCACAGCCTCCAAGGACACTGAGAGGTTCCTCAGTGAGGCCCCCGGAGCACTGGACCAGGACAGCGTCCAGGGGTTTTCACCTGCGTCGTCCGGGCTGAAGGGAAGCCAGCCCGGCCCAGGACTGTGGGGGAACGATGTGAGGGGTGACCTGGTGATTACACACAGGTGTTCCAGATTAGAGTGCTCCAGGCTGAGAGCTCGGGCAGGAGCAGCAAGAATGCCTGAGTCTCCTCAGCTGGGCTCATTAGGAGCTGTGTGTGTGGGGGCGCACTGTGATTGGTGGAGAGACTGGTTAAAGCCTGGTCGCTCCACAGTCACAGTGCGTGGTCACCGAAATCCCATGTCTGACAGCCAACATCTTTGGGAGTTCTGTGTTTAGAAAACGTATCTATGTATATAGTCAGTTGACTTTGGAAACGTATTGCCCTGGGGTTTACACTGGTGCTTGGGAAAGCCGAGAGAAAGTGTGTGCGGACAGTGTACGGGACACTCTTCTGTTTGAGGACAGCCACTAGGACGAAAAGCAAGCTTCTCACTGGACGGATGAAGAGCAGCGGCATGAGAGAGACGAAGGACAAGGATCTCTGAGGTTGTTCCTTTTGCGCTCTTTTACTCTCGCCATCTCTCTCTCTGTGTTATACAGAAGGAACGGGGAAGCTGTGTGAAAGGTTGGTGGCTGGGAAGGACTGCACAAATGCCAGTGAGCTATGTAAGCTCCCAGTCTGCACGGAGTGGATTGGGACTATCCTAAGGACTTGAGCATGTGCTGAGGACGTTTCAAGGAGTACCACTACCACTCCTCGAAATGAAGCCGTATGGCTTACTTTCTATTTTTAGTTGAACTGTTATGTTTAGTTTGTAAATAAAGACTGCCTATCTGGATCCCTGTTGCGTGCGGTGTCCTTCCCTTGCAGATATGACAATGAGACGGTGTGTCCAAACTTTTGACTGATAGTGTTTTGTTTACAAATGTTACTGTGGGCCCTGCAGTGTGTGTGTGTCTGTGTGTTTACACCCTGTGGTGGGCTGTTGCCCCACCCAGAATGAGACCCTGCCTTGCGCCCGTAGACCCTGGGATAGACTCCGGGTACCCACGACCCTAGCAAGAATTAAGTGGTTACAGAAAATGAATGAATGTTACTACAACACCAATTCTGATCACGCAAAATGCTACAATATGCAAATGATCCTGCTAACCATGATGAGTCCTAATTCCTTTGGGTGCCATGATAAGTGAAAAATGTTTATTACAAATGTATTACTGACTTATTACTGGAAATAAAAAATAATATAGCAATAAAAATACAAACAAATGTAAAACTTTTACTGTCTTGCAATAAAGTGACCACCCTCTGTGTATGCTCTGAACAGTTTACTGCACATTCTGATCTGAAGCACTTAAAGTACCAAACTTTACCTTAACTACAGTTTAAAGAAAGTGGAGCTTAACTGCCTGACAGAACTGTAGAGGAGAGAGTAATGCAAAGAAATGAATTACACTTACCCAAAGTGCATGTTATTTCCTGCTGCCACATTCATGCAGAAAAACACTCACATTAGAAACGTGCTTAAACGCAATTTCAGAAGCATTTCCATCCCTGTAAAAGCCAGCAGGAATTCAGCTCGGCGTTCCACAGTTCTTGTTTTGTAATGGCCCATTCTGAACATCATGGTAGCACACAGTTGCCTCTGGGATCATGATGTGAATTGGAAATGGTCCTCGTTTTCAGCAATCATGTGGAACAAGGTGCAATATTGAGTAAACACCCACAAAATGCTGGCCTCATAGAATGTCTTTACTGTTATTGTGCAGATATGTGTTTTGATTAATAAAGAATTGTATTGTGGCAACTTTAACAAGAATTCATTACTGGAAAATCAAATTAAAATGTTTGCATCTGTTCCAGAAGAAGCCGATCTGCCGAGAGATTATTCTGTAACTTTCATAAATTATTCTACTGTCCTCTCTGATACATTTAATTGTAATCAGTTTAATAAGATATAGGATAAGGCCATTGTTTAAAAAAAAGAATTTATATGCATATATTTTTATACACCAGTGCATACACACACACACACACACACACACACATATATATATATATATCATACAGATACTACTAGATTGTTTGCTATATTTTCTGTACTCTGTAGACACTTCTGAACAGTTACTGATTATTTGCAGAATGAAACATACTGGGGAAAAGCATGTTAAACAAAGATAAGATAAGGAAGAACTTTTTTTTCTTTATTTATCCTCAGGGAAATTCTAAGTGCAATAAGAGTGAGTAAAAGATAAGACAAAAGTAAGACAATAAATAAACAATAATGTAACAAACAACACTGACATTGCAGTATGTAAAGATTTAGCTTAAAGTACTGTACCAGCAGTTTAGTAGTGCTAATGAATGTGGCTTAGTGTCGGTGCAATAAAATGGTAGCAGATGATATGATGAGAATAACATTCCATAACATTAAATCAACATAGAAATTAAATAGTTAAGTTGTATATTGCACAAATCAGAATTACTTAAAAACCGAATGGGCAGGAATTATAACTCTCATGGCAACAGGTAGAAAGGATTTCCTGTGGCGTTCAATGAAATTTCATGTTTTCTTTTTATATGTAACTGCTTATACCTCACTAGGGTCATGGAAGAAATTAAAGTCTAATTAAAAAGCAATTTTAATGAGAAAATTGATTAAAATAATGAGCCTCAGTCACATCTAGGGCAGCTGGTGATAAGATGGTTAGGGATCTACCCCTGTGGGTTGTGGGTTTGAATTCAAGGACTTCCGGTGGCACCACTGAGGTACATTGCTCCCCAGGTAGTTCACTGCTTCACTTGGGTCAATAGGTTAACATGCAGAGAGCAGTTTAGTGGTGTTCACAGTGAGGCAAATGGCCACTTTATACTTTACCTGTCTACTATTACCATATAACACAGGGTCTGACGTCCATAGCTCTTCGCCCCCTCTTTTCTTCCACTAAAGGCCACATGTGCACAGGCGTTATAGTGCGCGTCTTTAAAGAGAACGGGGCCGTGTTCTCCGTCCACGTCAGGTAGGCGTGGAGCGATAAAAGGCTGCAGGTCTCCACGCGAGTGTGAGGGACTTTCGCGACCACACGGTGGGGCACTGACTAAAACTACAACTTCCCCACTTTCTCCCCTTTGCTTTGAATGGGAATAAAGTTCCATTTAGTAGCAAAGTGAAAAAGTAAATTCCTCGTGATTCAAACATGCGCCCGTGTGGATGGAGAGCGTGCGTAAAGTAGAGTCCAAAAGTGCGTAAAGTTGTCCAGTACAAAAAATATATACAACAGCAACTGGTCTAAAGAGGGGTGTTTTTAAGAGCCCACGGCGATGCTCGAGTCCAACGTGAGTCTGAGCTGCACGGGCTGTGGTGACAGTGGCACCGGGCGCCTCGGGGGTCTCGCGGCGCCGCCCCACACCCTCAGCCCCACGGGCCACCTCGTGGTGGCCGTGTGCCTCGGTTTGATCGGCACGCTCGGCTTCGTGAACAACGCGCTAGTCCTGTTGCTGTTCTGCCGCTACCGTCTGCTGCGCTCGCCCATCAACTGCCTCCTGGTCAGCATCTCCGTGAGCGACCTGCTGGTGTGCGTGCTCGGGACTCCCTTCAGTTTCGCCGCGAGCGCGCGCGGGCGCTGGCTGATCGGGCGCGCGGGCTGCGTGTGGTACGGCTTCGTCAACTCCTTCCTGGGTGAGTGTTTTATTGCGGCTATTCCTGAACTTGTGCTTTATTCCTTCTCTTTCGGTTCTTTTGCTTCGCCTGGATGTACCTCGCGTCCAAAAAAGAGCAGCTCTTGAAGAGAAACCGGCTTTTTTTCTTTTCTCTTTTAACTTTCTCCCAGTCTGGACTCGTCCTGGCTTAGCGCTTTTAGAACAAGATGAGCCAACAGTGAGGTTGTACGGTTCGGTGTTTTATTTTTATGTTTCCTATTTTTTTAGGACCCTAAGGCTTCTTCGTTTGAGCTGGACAATCTAATGATGCTCGTTCGTTTTTTTCGCTCTTGTAGCGTCGCCATATCAAACCTAGATCAGGTCCTGAAGATAATTAGCCCAAACTGGACTTAGGCTTGTGATGTTTTCGTCGATGGAGATGTTGGAGAATGCAGATGAGGTATCTTTCAGTCTTGTAGCGCAATTATTAATAGTGTAGGAAACAGTGGGGTAATTATGAGTACAGGTATGTTTAGTCTTTTTGGGTGCTCTGGAGTCTTGAGATATATCTTTTTGTCTCTTTGGGTCATTTTCCATCGTTTAGAGTTCATCATAGTATTTTGTCTTTTTTAGAGTGCCATGAGGTTTCATAAAGGAAATCTGAGGCACATTTTATTGCCAAAGGTTGATAGAGGATGCAACGGTGCTTTCAAGACTGTCTGAAAACATGTTTGAAATGACTGGAGTTATGAGATAAACTTTGGTTATTGATGTGAACCGCACAGACTCTAAGTAGTCATCTCTCGGCAGGTGATGCTGAATAAAGTCCCCCGTGCTGCAGATGCATGCAGGACTGATATCTGGTCGACTGACCAGATTATTCACTAAAAGTGTTAAAGTTAAGGTTGTTAGTACAGAATAGGGACCCTGTTTCAGGGTCTTCACTGCAGATTCACAGCATGGTTGACAGGTCTCATGTCTGAATGTAGCTGAACTATATGTTCAGGTACTGGTCGTTGTTGAAGGACCTGATGTTTTGTCCATAGATCAGTGAAACTGTATGCATGTTCTGGAAAGGAGTGAAAAAAGAAACTTGAATTGTTAAGTAAAAACACTTCATCTTGTCGTAGACTTTGACAGGTGGTGATTGAGCTTTGCTGACTGAAGTGGTGTTTTTAACATATTTTAAAGCCCAAACAAAGTGCTTATAGCTGTAGAGGGAGCTGCCTTCTCATTTGTCCCAATCAGTGGGAGACTAATGAGACCCTCATTGGTGTGAAGTGGCACTTTCACTTGTTTTCACTGATTACATGTGATTAACCCTTTGTGGTATAATTGGGAATAAATCCATAATCAGGAATCTGCATTTAACAATATGTGGTCTTTTTAATCAGTTTTGTAAAACGTTATGTTCATGGTTTTTAAATTTGCGGTTCTGTTCACTCTTAAACAAAATGGCAATGATTAGCTTTAACAAATGTCTAGTAGTTTTACCATCCAGGGTTCTTACGGTCATGAAAAACATGGAAGAGTCATGGAATTTGAAAAGAGCAATTTGCAGACCTGAAAAAGTTTTGGAAAACTGATTATACATCTAAAGTTTTGGTAAAGTAATGGGATTCTGATTCATAAGTAGCAGTGTAATAAAGTAAATAACGTTAAGATTCAGTATAGATTTTTTAAAAACTGTAAATTCCCGCGCAGGCGCTCTGGGTGGGGTTAAAAACATCAGACGCGAGATGTAGTTTTGTGATAATGCGCAGAGGAGCTTCAGTCGTAAAATGCTGGGTAAATGTTACTTTAACAATGAATGGCTTCACTTGGATAAATATAAACTTTGGTTTTAAAAAGACAAGGAGCCGAGACATGCCAAATGTCGACTGTGTAGTAAAACTTTCGACATATCAAACATGGGAGAGGCAGCCTTATCTAGCCATGAAAAGGGGGCTAAGCACCAGGCTGCTGCTACATGTGAATCTTCTGTCAACCCCATCATTGGCTTTTCTTCTGTCAACCTATGCAGCCAAAGAGCATGTCCTTCAGATATGTTTTCTTTCCATCGCAGAACCAGAAAAATGCCATGGCACTGACTGGGAAAATCAAAGGGCTACTCCCACCACATGTGCCAGTTTTGGTAATTTACACCCATCTGCAAATTGAGATTTACTGTCCAAGAATTAATCATACTCTATGTTAGCCAGAATGTTTGTTTTTTTTTTGCTTAATGACTGTGCTGTTCTGCAGACATGCTCTTTGTTAGTGTTAGGACCTTAAAAACAAGTCTTAATAGACATATTATGCTACAGTGTTCACACTGTGTTTCATTACTGCATTGAATACAAACATTGCTGGAATAAGTTGTCTACCACAGAATCCAGCAGCAACACTCTTCAGAGTACAGGTTCCTAAATTGTCCTTGGCTTGGCATTATGGTGATAGGATAAACCTTCAATTGCTATTCCGTTCCGTTAATTAAAGAAATGTTCTTCAAACTCGCCATTTATTAAAAGATGGCGACCCAAACGTGCTTCTTCTGTCGAGCCGTGATATATTTGGAATTATTTTTTTCACAATCATACTGCAATACAGAAGGGTTTTGACTGCATATTGTTTGCTGTCTGGTAGATAGAAAGGCAAGAAACAATTCAAAGGGTGACTTTGCACTGTGCCCCGCCCAGGGTAAGTCTCTGCCTCGCGCCCATTGGCCCCGGAATAGGCTCTGGGTACCCTAGTGAGGATTAAGCAGTTACAGAAAAAGAGTGCGAGGGTTAACATGTGACATTAAATTAATTATATTCTCACATTCTTATTCCAACTGGATCACACCGAGATGGTCCAAATATAGTCTGTTTTTAAGGGGAAACTCCTCCCTCATGAGCTGTGAGCCTTTTTTCTCTGTTTCTCACTTGTCTTTGTTTGGCTCTCATCTATAGTATGTACTTCAGAAAAAGGTAAACCATTGGTCTGCAGGCAAAGTGTTCCTTGAAATCTGGCAATTTGTTTGCCAAGGTGTATAGACTTTTATTCTCTGGTCAAAACATTACGACATCAAGCTCGTGGTGATGTACTGATACACTGGCAGCTGTTTTTATACACTATATTGCCAAAAGTATTCTGTCACCTATCAAAATAATTCAATTCAGGTGTTCCAATCACTTCCCAGGCCACAGGTGTATAACTTCAAGCACCTAGGCATGCGGACGCTTCTACAAACATTTGTGAAAGAATGGGTCACTTTCAGGAGCTCAGTGAATTCCAGTATGGTACCGTGATAGACAGTCATGTCCAGTCATGAAATTTTCTCGCTGCTAAATATTCGACAGTCAACTGTCAGTGGTATTATAACAAAGTGGAAGCAAATGGGAATGAACTCAGCCACAAGTG
The DNA here is from genome assembly GCA_037974465.1 of Brachypetersius altus. NCBI lineage: Eukaryota > Metazoa > Chordata > Actinopteri > Characiformes > Alestidae > Brachypetersius > Brachypetersius altus. Next base: position 9,732 of record JBBPDB010148836.1, read on the forward strand.
GTAGGCCACGTAAACTGAGTGTGGTCAGCGGACGCATAGTGCTCAGAGGTCGTACCTCAACCCGATAAAACACCTTTGGGATGAATTAGAGTGGAGACAGCAAGCCAGAGGCCGTATTACAGAAACTTCCTATCTCAAGTATAACGTTAAGATAGGACAATTTAATATTACAGAAGCAAATCCTAACAAAATTTAGAAACCCTATCTTATCTCGAGTTAGGAATCCTAAATAAGCAATCTAACATCGATGATCGACTTTTATGTCTGTTACTTAGCAACTAACGCAACATGTCATCTTGTGAAGTAACTGTTACCTGCTGCCACTGTAAATTTATGAGGCTACAGTTCTTGATACTGTATCGTCCGAGAATCTTCATTACTATCTTCAAAATATGGATATTAAACAACGTTTGAACTGAAGCTTTGAACTTTAAGCCAGAACTTTAAGCCAGCTATCATAGAAAACTATGTTGACAAAAGTATAAGGACACACACATTTCTTAATTTAAGTTAGGAGAAGAAAATTGACGGTTGTTCTGTAATTACTTTTTTCCTAATTAAGATCCTAAACTGCCGATACCATGGTTACCACACAGTTAAGATAGGATTTTCAAGTTAGGAAGTTTCTGTAATACGGCCTCAGGACTTCTCGTCCAACATCAGTGTCTGACCTCACAAATGTGCTTCTGGAAGAATGGTCAAAAATTCCCAGAAACACACTCCTAAACCTTGTGGAGATCTTGCCCAGAAAAGTTGAAGCTGTTATAGCTGCAAAGGGTGGGCCAACATTATATTAAATCCTATGGATTAAGAATGGGATGTCACTTAAGCTCATATGCATGTAAAGGCAGGTACTTTTGGCAATATAGTGTCTTTATGATTTGACTTTTACACAGTGTGTTTGAGCCACATACTCCACTACAGCCTGGGGTGTGACATTTGTAGCATTTAACATGTGGCAAACATGCTAGAATGAGTTTTGCTTTCTATTTATTACTCTGGTGCAGAACAGATTCTGAAGACACCTTGTACGACCTTCACTCTTAAGTTCATCACGTTTCACTGTGTAAGGATCATACAGGTCTTGTTTTACTGACTATCAGTAAGGCCTTCATGATCCTTGTTAGAAGTGTATCTGAGTTAGTTTCGCTTTCAGAGAGGTGGTTTAGTTTGTAGTTGTGGTGATTTGTTATTTGTTTATAGCCTACTGCCAGAATGTAATCATTATCACTGTTGTAAAGTGTTTAACGCTGCTTGATGTTGTTAAAAAACTAAACAGATTAAGTTTGATGTGATGTGTGATGATTTATGGCGCAGATTAAAGAACATTTTGTTGTTCAGTGATAATTATACAGTCACATACTCTCTCTCTCTCGCTCTCTCTCTCTCTCTTTCTGCTGTCTCCTGGGCCTCTGCCTTTGTGATTAAAAGTGCACTCCTCTGCGCCATTAAGCTCAGACTAACACCACAGAAGGAGTGTCTTTACATGCACGTTAGAGGAGGTCCTCAAGTTACAACAGTCTCGACATACATAATTTCGAATTTACAATACTTACTCCCACTCCCACAAGACTTACACCGTTAGCCTTGTACTTATGGACTTTGTGGGTGATCTAGTTTGGTTGCGTGTGGCGGAAGAATACACCGTAACGCGGCATATGAGTGAGGGAGTTTTCCTTTTCTTTTTTCTGTGGCTTAGTTGTGTTTTTATGATTTTACAGCTGTGTTAGGATCTGTAAGTGGCTTAGACTAGGGTGTGTTTCAACACCAAAATTCGGATTACATCACTGTCGAATGAATGAGATGTGATGTGATGAAAAAAACTGATTGCAATATGTCAAACATGTAACGTCATAGTAAAATGTTAATTGTTATTTAAATACTAATATTTTCTACGTTACTACAAATGCTTATTGAAATGTAATATAGTAAAGTGGCTCCTTGTAGTGATGCATGAACCCAACACACAGTGTGTACGTCTTTGTCCGCATTTAACCCTTTCAACCAAGTAAAGCAGTGGGCTACCACTGACAGGGCGCCCAGGGAGCAGTGTGTGGGGATGGTACCTTACTCAAGGGTACCTCAGTGGTGCTGCTGGCAGCCCTGGGATATAAACCTGCAACCTTCTAATCACAGGGGCAACTCCCTAACCACTATGGCCACCAGCTGCCCCACATGTAATGTGAGGTATCATGATAAAGATAAATGACAAATGGTCACTTTCACTTCAAATGTTGCAATATCGCAATAAAGGTCAATATTGTGATATTGTCTAGCTGTAGTTTAACATGAACCATTTTCAACATATGAGATCTGGAACTCAAGTCATAACCACATGCTAATGTTGTGCTCTCACATCGGAACAGGGAGCAAAATGAGAGAGCAGCCGAATGTTCTTGGATTCAGAAAGGTATTGAGAGGCCCTCTGTGCTTCATACTCCTCAGCCCCCCGACTGTAGTTCCCTCTGAACTTAATTATTAATGTGTTGATATTACATCTCACACAAGCTCTCTGATTTTTTGGTGTCAACGTCTGACTGTGATGAGTGCTCTTACTGTGAGCTTACGCCTGCTGGTATGAGACAGATTGAGTGCTTAGGGAGAACATTACAAGTCACAGTATTGACTTCTGCTCTGAGAGAGAGGGACAGAGCAAACAAGAATCCACAGTGTCTATGATTTTACGTGCTTTATTTGATTTTTTCTCCTAAAACGTGTCACAGCTGATATGGAGCCATATTCCTACATGAATGAAATTTTGAGGCTCATTTATCTACCTTCAATCTAGGGCAGTAATCGGATATCTGTCTCACCAGTAACCTACTTCTAGTTAAAGTAGTCCAAATTAACTCTGTGCCAATTGTGCTATTTCAATTTGGCCTTCATGGACTGTTCCTGATGGACTGTCTACTACTTAGCCTTGGGCAGAATCGCAGATACTTTTCTGTCCAAATGTTTTACACTCCACAGAAATAAAGCAAGACAAAACATGCACGTGTTCACGCCGGCAAATGCATTGTTTTGTCTGTAATTATACAGATTTTTTAATGTGGCACTAGAACACTTCAAAGGCAGACGTCTCCCTAGCTGAAGAATTAACAGTGACAGAACAGCAGGATCATATTTTATCCCCCCAGGACCTGCACATACTCAGAAGATACAACAAGTCCATTTGTTGTTAGGAGCCTAGCTAAAAATATATGTGATAGCTGCCAGCTGTCCTGCATGATTAATATGGCGTTCTGCAAGGACAACCAGTAGAATCTGGTCATTTTCTAGGTTTCTTAGATTACATTAGATTGCATTGCCCTTAATATTTCATTATTAATGTACTAATATAAGTACTAATGTAACTTGCTTGTGCACATACATACATACATGTATGGACACAATACACCCATCTATATTTATATTTTTAGATAGTTTGTATCTATATACTGTATCGTTGGTATAGTTTTTATTCTACTCTATTGTTTTTTTCTTTTTTTCATTTTAGCTGCTCTCACTTTTGTCCTGTCCACTTTCTGCCACGACAATACATATTTCCTACTTGTGCGACTAATAAACGATTATCTTATCATAATTTATCTTATATTATCTTATCTTATCTTATCTTGTTCCACAATCATACAATACAAAATAATCACTCTGTTTTAGGAATTGGAGACTGTTTGTGACTGTTTATCTTTACAGGTGTTGTTCAGATTGCACTGCACAACATGAGCAAAATACTTCTGTTGCAATTACATTTCATTCTCAGGAGGCAATATAAGAGCCTGATCAGTTTAAAGACTGAGACCAACTGATTGAACATGTGGAAGCAGGTGTGCCTCTGCTTGATTGAAATGAAAACCTGCATACTTAAATAACATGAAATCAGAAATTGTTACACCAAAAGTTAGAGCCAAGTGAGTAATTAAGAAAGTGATTCTAATCTTGGCCAGTTTGGATCTTGTATCCCTGCTTATCGGCCTGGCCAAGCTCAGTTGCGTACTTCAATTACATGAAATTAGAAATTGCTACATCGAAAGTTAGAGTCAACTGATTAATTAAGACAATGGATCTAATCTTGGCCCGTTTTTATCATGCACCCCTGCTTATCAGCCTGGCCAATTATCCCAGCGAGTATTCAGCATTTTTTAGTTAATTGGTATCATTAGATAAAAGTAAATTAATTAATTTAAAACGCGCTACTTTGGCTCTGACGCAGTCTCTCTGTATGTAGTTACCCTCTATGTGGTCTAGTGCCGTGTCCCACCTACAGGAATACCTGATTGATTTCACGTCATGAGTAATAGCCTGTCAACACTGAAGTCTACTGTGCCAGAGGAAAGGGCACAGAGGAGCGCATTTGCAGACTGAGCTCTGGGGGTTTTTGAAGGTAAGGCAGCAGATACTGCCGGAGTTCCAGAAAACCTCAGTCCTTTATGCTGAAGTTGTAGAAGCCCCAGTTTCTAGGCTGGCTGAGAGAAATACTACATTACATTGTAAGTCAGTGTTCAAGTCTGATTGGATTTTTGCTTTCTTAGAGCGCAGTGATAATACAGAAGTACGTTCAAAACGTAAATCTTATAAAACAATTGTTCAGCAGCAGATTTTTTAATGTCAGTTAAGCTAGTTTACTGAATGTAGTAGGGGTGTGACGAGACGCTTTTCCCACGAGACAAGACGAGACACGAGACTGGGTTCACAAGAACGAGACGAGACGAGACTTTGACATTTTTTTAAAGAAATCCTCAATGTTTAAATATATAGCAAAAATAGCCTTTTATTTAACTGAAAAA
>JBBPDB010148905.1:0-14508 GCA_037974465.1 Brachypetersius altus
TATATATGTATTTGTGTGTATATATATATATATATATATATATATATATATATATAAAATGTGTGTGTGTGTGTGTGTATGTAGTATAGTACCTTGTATTGTGTGAGAAAATAAAAATTCTGTTTTTTTAATCTCTTTTGGACAGTTGTTTGACTATATTATTCATTGCCACAATGACACTCATCTCAAATCTCAGTTTCACATTTCAACTTTCCGCCGATCCTGGCTTGCAAATGCAAATGTGCTAGGCTTACAGTTAATGGCTCATTTGCACAATAATGGAGGAGCTCAGGGGGGCGCTTGCCAGGAATATTTTTTCCAGGGTTTCTAGTGTTAAGAACTTTAAAACAGCTGGAACAGTGGGACACAAGCCTGGACGAGGACGCAGGTTTATTCTGCCTCCGCGCACAGTGAGGAGGAGGGTAAGAGAAATATAAAGTTCTCCAAAGCTCACTGTTATTTGCAACAAATGGTAGCATCTTGGGGTCACAACGTCTCCAAAACAACCATCAGGCGCTATCTACACGCCAACAAGCTGTTTGGGAGACAGGCCCCTCCTCGGACCCCTTGCTGGCAGACAGGCAGCCCCCTCTGGGAGGCTGGGTGGGACCCTCTAGCTGTTCAAGGGGGGCCTGTAGCCCTACACTAACTCCCTCCAGCACCCACCCGGGGGCTACAACCTCAGGAGCTACACTAACAGTAGCCTCACCAAAATTAATCTCACAAACCGTAGCTTCTCTAACAGGCCCGCTAACCATGGCCTCCATACCAGCTGCCTCCCTAGCAGGCCCGCTAACAGGGCCGCTAACTGTAGCCTCACTGACAGGCCCGCTGAGCTGCTCCAGCTGTTGTTGATGCGCCTGGAGCTTTTGGTGAAGAAGGAGCGCCTGGCCACGCTCCCCCCAGGCGTCTTCGAGACGCACTGCGCCGGTCTCGTGCTGCAGTGGCAGCTCCGTGTTGCCCACGAACAGGGGCCGCTCCAGTGGGCTTGTGACCGGCGGGTGCGCTCGCGGCTCGGTGGCCGCTTTCGTGGGAAGTGTTGGGGAGGCCGCGGGAGCTCCGCGTTTCCTCCTCCTCCGCCTCTTGGCTGCTGGAGAAAGGGGGGTGGTCTCCGGGGGTTCTTCGTCCTGGGAGTCCCCGACCGGCAGGCTTAGCAAAAAGCCCACGAGGTCGAAGGACTCCCATTCTTCCTCCGACTCACCCTCTTAAATGGAACTAAGGACACAACAGAAATCATGTGACACACACAAGTGACCGAAGCAAAACCCAGAAAACTTCAGAATAAAAGCCCCCCCAGAACACAGGACAGAAAACAGAACAAATACATAACACCAGCATAAACCAAAAGAAGTGGCCCTAAATGGCCACTGACTAAGCCGTGACAGGTGCCAATAATTATGGAGGGCAGTGTAAGCAGGGGGCTGCCACCATGAAGTGTGCCCAAGGAGCAGTGTGTGGGAACAATACCTCAGTTATGATACTAGCAGTCCATGACCTTCTGATCTCAGGGTGAACACCAACAGCTGCCCATGGTTATGTCAACCATAAATGTGTTTTATGCTGAATATACTCATACACCAGAGCAAGCAAGATAAAATGTCATTCAAAATAGCCATGTAGCCATTCAGAATCTATGGGCTATTAGTGCTGTTTTTCAAAAATACCAGTGAAGGAATGTAATTTTACCAGTTGTTCTGTATACTATATATTTTAAGTTACATTGACTCCATTCGCCTGGCCCTAACTCCCATCTTTTATGTAATTAATTCTTCTTACGGAAGCTAATTTAAGGAAAGCTACAGATATTGCAATTTTCTTGGAATAATGTTGAGTACATGTAAAACTCCTTTAAGGTATACAGTGGGTCCGGAAAGTATTCAGACCCTCTTACATTTTTCACTCAGCTATTTACTAAAAGCAAAAAAAAAAAGTTAATTATTATTCTGTGTTTTTCTGTCAATATGGGGTGCTGTGTGTACATGTGTGAAAAAAATGAACTTAAATGATTTTAGCAAATGGCTGCAATATTACAGAGAGAAAAATTTAAGGGGGTCTGAATATTTTCTGTACCCACTGTATATTGGGCCTAAGGACAGCTTTGATGTGGCTTTTACATTGTTCATACATTTAAACAATAGTATATTTAAATTAAATTCTGCAGCTTCAAGACTAAATGACCAAGAGTACATTATGCAGTGGAAGACTTGCAGTGCTGAAGACCCATCATGAGGCTCTTTGAGAGGATTTAGATTCCTCTACTGCTGTTCACATTCTCAGCAGATGAAACCCTCGTTTACTGCACAAAAACTCAGGGTCTATATTCGCTGCATCATAAATCCTAATTCTTCTCCCTGTGGAGATGTGTTATGAAATCGAATCCAGCAGATGCCTGTTTATGGGTGGTCTGCTGATGCTGGTGAGCAAATCAGATGGGAATGGGAAATGTCGGAGATTTTGTGAGGATGCTGTTAGACGATGAATGTGTTGGATCAGATAGAGTGAGAACATGACCCAGAGAATGAACCAGTGTGGTGCGTGTGTGTGTGTGTGTGTTCACACATTACAGGTCTAAAGTTTGCAGTGCTTCCTTTGTAAAATAAAAAAATATTCCTTTCAAGGAACAGTAAATACAGAACAAAAATATTTTGAATAAATGTCTGGAGAAACACAGTCCTAACATAATACTCGATCTCATTCTCCTGAAGGCTGTGGCCGTACTCTTCTCTCCACTTCTACAGGGTTTTATTCTCTCTCTCTCTCTCTTTCGAACTTCACTGGGATGCACAATTTCCCCACAATGGTTCCATGGGCAGCATCTGAGTGAGATCTGGAATCCCTCAGTGTTGACCCCCAAGGCTCCTCTCTCCCAGTTCTTGCATGCAATCACCTGCAGACACCAGTTTTAAAAATCTAATTTGCACAATTTTTCATACATTTTTCCAAAATTGGTTGTCGATGTTGGCTAAACAGCTAGTGTTGCTACCAGAAGCCCCATACTTAGACCCCACCTTTTTGCACTGTGCAAATATGCGTACATATATCATCCCACAGGATGACAGCCTGACATTTGTCTGTACTTGCTATTCTCACCAGAAAGCAGTAAGTCATACAGTGTCAGAAATGAAGTCTATTAAAGATTACTTATGTTCGATCATTGCAAGCTGAAGTCACATAACTTATTATTTTACTTAACCCCATAGCTGCAGAACAAACTGCAAAAGAAGACTTTGGAACCCAGACATGTTTTAACTGTTCAGGTATGTTTAGGTAAGAAGAAAATTGTATGAATGACATATTTTGGTGATACTTTACCTTTAAGCTCTAACAACAAGTAGAGATTGAAGAATGTTTAACTTAAAGTCTGTGTTTGTAACTGTGCCTTTATGTACACAATGTGGCCAATGTCATGATGCCTGTGAGCCTATTGGACACCCCACTCCAGCTGCTTGGCATTAATGAAGGCATCTTGTTTTGAAGAGTGTAAAGTAGTTCAGCTGATAAATGTTTGTATGTATACATGCATATTCTTGGCCTTGGGTGTTTCTGATTCCAAAACTTTCTCCAGACACATGAAAGAATCATGATAATTAGTCACACATGCCATTGTGCTGAGCTTTAGATTGCAGCTTGTTAAAAGGGCCAGATGTATTGGTGCACCCCTGTGTGAAATCTGAACGGTGGGTTTTGTCACGTTTCATGCAAGCCCCAGTTTCACTGCGGCTCCTTTTGTTGCTTCATGTTCTTATCTTTCAGAACAGATTCAGAACAGATTCAGAACAGATTCAGAACAGATTCAGAACAGATTCAGAACAGGCTGGATTGTCCAGTAATTTTTCTGTGAACATCGTCTGGGGTTAAAGGGAACAAAAAAGATGATTGTCGACTGCAGGAAAATAATGAACAGACATATGTAATAGGCTTTTTCTTCCCTTGAGGTTGGTTAAACTCAGTCAGAACCACTTTGTCAAATTATTAAAAAGAAGCATGTTCATAGGAAGTGAATGTTTTTGAATGTATGTCTTTTTTGATATATATTCCACCTCTTTTGTTCAGTAGAGAGTGCTCCTAAGCTAGAATGGGACATTACATTATGATCAGTTCAGTCAGTCAGCTTTTCTGAGATATGTTGATATTGGTAGTAATTATGAAATATCTTGCTTCTGGTTCCTGATAGTATTTATTTCAAATGTTGCTCTTTATTGTCCATTGCAGCTTATCAGATGTCAGATACATATCCTGACGGGGTGGAGGGGCTCAGTGGGTAGGATATTTGCCTCCAGACCAAGAGGTCATGGGTTCGAATCCTACCTTCAGCACCACCACTGGGTCCCTGAGCAAGACCCTTAACCCCAAGTTGCTCCAGGGAGAGACTGCCCCCTGTAGGTAGGGAATGAAAGTCGCTTTGTATAAAAGCGTCTGATAAATGCTGTAAATGTAAATTGTGTTTCGCGAAAATTGCTCTAAGTCATAATGTATTATTATTATTATTTTTATGTAGCCATTCTGCCAACCCTTATCCTGACCCCTGGGCAAAGTGTTTTCAGAAACATGCCCACAGAACTGGACCGTTGTGCAGTTTCCACACAGCACATGTAGATTGAACATCTGCTTTGTTTTACACAAAAGCGTGTCTACTCTTCCGTTAAGAGTTTTTCTTCCTTTTTGACTCTTACTCATACATGGATAATGGTGTTGCCCTCTACAGATGCCTGCATGGTCGCGGTAAACACAAACATCCTCATGTTATTGTTAAGAATGAGTAATACCAAGTTAGATTTAAAAACGATCACAGCTAGCGTGCACAAACACACACACGGAGCTCATTGGACATTATTTCATCTCATATTGTTTTAATTACATGATAATGCTGTAGATAATCTAAAATAGAGGGAACATCGTGCTGGTCACTGTTCTCTACCTCAGCCTCCTTAGTCTCTCCCATGCTGTTTAGGCTCATTAAACTGTGTTGTGAATTCAGACAGCATGACTTTAAAAGTGTGTAAAGTGTCCATTTGTCATAAGTGAACACACCACAGGATGTCATTTGTGGGAACAGTACCTTGCTCAAGGGTACCTCAGTGGCGGCACTAGCAGTCTTGGGATTTGAACCTATCCAGTGAAAGGGTCTTTGCATAACTAAATATCTCTGCTAAAAACCCAATATGGCTGTTCTATTCAACACACCAACATAAACAACCAAACTACTTAAACACTCCAGCTTCAACTGCTCTGCAGAATCAAGTGAGCAGGGAACCGCCCACAGAACATTCTGACACGTGTCTCCCTTGTTCTGGCCACCAGTAGAATCAATAACACTTCTGCTATAAGTTTAGGCAGTTCAATAAAACTATGGAAACACACAAAGGAGTATGTTTGATAATGTTTTATTATTACAAACTGGCCTAAGATGTTCAGAACAGACATGCATGTATAAGAGCAACTGTGGTTAGGGTGGTTCTGTTCTGACTGGTTAAAATTTGATTGGTTGAAAAGTAGTTTGTAGTTTGTAATTCCCCTCCCTCCCCTCCCAGTAGTGGGGTGTACTTACTTAAAAACCGTGGGAATGCTGTTTTGACCGTTGTAAATACTCTACTACTTCTACTTTCTCCATTTCCTTCTGTCCTCTGCATCTTCCTTCCTCACACTAAATGCCTGAATATAATTCACCACATTCTTAAATCCCCTTTCTCTTCTCCTCTGCACCATCCTCAGCATCCTTCTCCCAGAATATGACTATTAAAAATACTGTATATCACAATTTTCTTATTTACAGTTGAAGTTGTTTTCTTTCGTACATTGATAGCATTCTATCTTTTCCTCTTGCTTTTCTCTTTCATGTCGCCATGGTTTTAGCCTCTTGTAACCTAGTTGGTCATTGTGTGCAAAACAGCAAGACAATGTGTTCTAGAACTACAGTATAATGCTAACAGGGGTTAAATTACACTGCAACACAAGTGCGCTGTGTTGATCTGTGAGTCATCAGGGTGTGTGTAGCTGGATAAACCCGAAATGCTAAACGAAATGGTCATGCAGTGATTTGCAGGTTTACATTTTTTGTTGGACAGAACATTATAGCAGCTACAGAGGAGCGCCAAATCCATATGAAAGTCTATGTATCTGAGAGGAGTGTTGGTGTAATGTCACGGAAGCCCAGTACTTTGTCCATATAGTATATGTTCTTCCACTGCTTCAGTCACGCATCCTTTTCTGTTTGGATTTCCTTTTCAGTGGAGTACTTTATTTACACGCCTCCTCATGACGGCGCTTGTGAGAACTGTAGGTTTGCTTGGTCACTGAAAACATAAACATCCAATACTGTCGAGAACGACCGTCAAAGTGATATCCAGTTGCATCAAGGAACAAAGCCATGAAAGCCAGACATGCCAGAAAGCACGCACAGGCACACGTGAGTCACACTGTATTTTTGTGTGAAATGTTAAGACTGAGTCATTTGAACTCCCACATGCTTACCACTGAACAGACTAGTACACTTTTCCACAGTGAACCTGGAAGGATCTAGAGGAGATTAAAGGGTAGGCGTAGTTCCGGAGTTTTTTGCCGTTGGAAGGGTGATTCTACTCAGATGACGGTGACGCAAATGGCATGATTTTGAACCGACTACCATCCTATCACTGCTCCCTAGGTAAGCAGAGCTTCTGAGTTGCCTCTGTATCTGATTGGATCGCGCGTTCCATTAGCATATGGAGAAAGTTCAGACTGCAGAGAATGCCTTTAAAATGAAATTTAAAATAATATATCACTGATTTCTTTATTGATTTTACACTAAGCGTTTTTTTTTTTTAGAACCTAACTAATTGTTCGTGGACCCAACCCCCCCCTGTAATTCACAGAAACTGCAAATAGTATCTGTATAGTTTTTTTGATTTTTTTCATGGCAATATATAATTTTCCATGCATTTTAGTGCTATTTTATTAAGCAAAATATAATGTACTCATTTTGTAACGTAAATATTAATAAAAATTCAGCAAAATTTTCATGTAAAATATATCTGTATGAATTTTGCGATACTGCCGAGAACACACACAGGGATGGTGAAATACCGCTGTACTCAGAGGCCGGAGGTTTGAGAGCGTTATTGATTTCTGCTGATTGACTGCTGTCCTGTGAGCGTCCCGCATTAGAACAGTTTCCCGCATGGAGCTATTTTGAGTGTTTTTTGTTTTGTTGTTCTTAAAACTCTGTATTAATGTTACTTTAAATGAAATGAAATGGTTACTGTATTTACTCTGCTTATACCAAAGAAAATGACCACGAGTGACAAAGAAAATGCACTTGCGTTAATTACAGTTCATTTACCTTTACAATGAAACTATTGAAAGTGTTTTGGGAGCATCTGCTTCTTGGTTTTGAAAGAATTTAGTTTTGCGTGTGTGCTTGACCATTCTCATTAACATGCAGAAACAGGAGCTAGTGGTTTATGGGATATATATACAGTTTACACTGAACTCCCACAGTGCTATGATGTAAATACCAAAGTTACCCCTATATAGACTGTACTGTAAATCACTGGCGTTTCTGGATTGGCTAATTTCAAACCACCCGCCTCTAAGTACAGCTGACCGCTTGAAGCTACTGTTATTTCAGTTATATCCCTTTGGTTTTATAAAGAGCACACTTTGGTTTTCTTTGGTTCTCGCTTCAGCCTCACGTTATCTCCTGTTGTGTTCCGCTGCTGTTAGAGTAAGCTTATTGGCCCTTGTGCCAGGTTTTTGTTAATATGAGCATTGTTAATAAAGAACACTACAGAATGGAAGCCCCGCTCTGCGTGTCCTACTTGAGCGAGCACAAGAAGAGTGTGACAGATGTCTGGGCCTCGCCGCTACGCATCTGTCCTCGTGTAGCTTATGTTTGGGCCGACGCTGAGCAGTGGAGGTTCTGGTATCTGATTTCCTTGGTATAAACATATGTACAGTGGAGGAAATAATTATTTGACCACTTGCTGATTTTGTCCAATGACAAGGAAATGAAAAGTCTCAGAACAGAATAAATTTAATGGTAGGTTTATTTTAACAGTGACAGATAAACACATCAAAAGGAATTGTTTTTTCATTTCTTTGTCATTGGACAAAATCCACAAGGGGTCAGATAATTATTTCCTCCACTGTACATATATATTTACATTTACATTTACGGCATTTATCAGACGCTTTTATCCAAAGCGACTTCCACTCTCTACCTACAGGGGGAAGTCTCTCCCTGGAGCAACTTGGGGTTAAGGGTCTTGCTCAGGGACCCAGTGGTGGTGTGCTGGAGGTAGGATTCGAACCTGTGACCTCCAGAGTGTGTGGTCCAGAGGCAAGTATCCTACCACTGAGCCCCTCCACCCCATTTATATTTGAAATTTGATTTGTTGCAGTTGGTTGTATTTTTTTGTAGTTTGCTGATACTTTAGTTTGTTGGTCAGATTGTTTGGTTCCAAGATGCAAAATTTAGAGTGACTGAGTTTAACTCTGTACACTTTTATTGTTTTTTAATTTAACCAGTAATTTAATTTGACAGCAGTTTAATTCTGGTTAAGCCTAGTCAGTAACTGCGGTGGGTACAAAGATGGGTATAATGATCAGGACAGGAATGGCCCAAGGTTTGAGGACAGGAGCAGAGACGAAAACCATTTTGGGTCAGGGATAGGAACAGGGATGGGTACATAAATATCAGAGATCAAAGGGGGCTGAAATGTATTCCAAACTGAGGGCTGACACTGAGGCTGAGGGTCAGGATGAAACAGAGGTAAATCCTGGGGTAGTTGTCTCTCTGTGACCAGGAGATAGGGCAGCTGACAACAAGGGACCATGAGACAAGGAAGCTGCCCATAAGGAGTTAGAAGACGAGGAGGCCAGCGTTGAGAAGCCGGAAGAAGTCAGACAGAAGGCAAGGAGGCTGTTGACCAGAGATCACGCTAGATATCAAAACAAAAGCAGGAGGGGGCAATACCAGGTGTAGCTATGGACTGGTTCAGTCCTTACTGCCCAAGTTTCCCTCTGCCTTTAGTGTTAGTAAAAACCTTGATTTTTGTCTGTGGTTCAAAGACATGCTCAGTGCAGCGTGTCAGGATTGATTGATTTGAATTGGGTCTCTGTGGCTGGAAGTGGAAGGCATCAGATGCTAGCCCTCTGAAACTGCTCGATTAATAGGGAATCATCATAAAGGCTTATTTGTTGGAAGAGGCATATTTATGCTCAGAGGAAAGATGTAGGAAATCAACATGAATTCGCTTTAGTAGAATAGAAAGCATAAAGGCTTTTTTATGTTTACTTTCAAGTAAGCCATAATTATGGCTCATTAGTTTTATTGCTCAGAGAGGAAGTCATGTTCCCTCAGTTGGGAACTCAAACCCATATAATACATTAGAATCAGATGCCAATGTTCTTTTTTGCACATGAGGTTTGTGTGTGTTTTGTATGAGCATGGTGGGTGACATGTATCCAAATTCATATAATATCGTTAAATAATGGCACCTTTGGACAGAACAGTAGTATTTGAGCCTGGACTGGTCTTGAGCTTGATGGTATTTAAACTCAGACTTGGCCATTGGTTTTGCCATTTAGCTGGTCCTGCTGCCTTACAGAACTGTTTCCACTAGTAGTGCCCCTGCACCTCTTCAACAAAAAGAAAACAAGCAGTGGTTGAGAAAAAAGATTGATTACAGGAACTTGTTCAGCAAACAGCAGTGGTTTAATTATTGAAAAATCTAGGTTTTGAAATTGCTGTCCTGGTAATCGATCGCATACCTGCCCAAAACTTGTAGTTGTGCCATTAATTTAATTCACAATTTAATTCCATGTCATCATGTAGGCCACAGACACAAGTCAGGTGAATTAAATTAATGGCTCAACTACAAGTTAAATACTATACCCTTTGATCCTATAGTGCTGTTGCACATCACTTGATATTTGATCATTAGATGTTATAATAAAGCAAAACATATCTGTTTCAGTCCTTCTCATCTGGACTTGGACTTGCTTTGGTCTCGAACTTCTTTCACTTGGCATAAAAAAAAAACCAAAACACATTTCTTAATAAAGATTGCTTTAATATATGTGTATATATTAAAATATTTTAACAAAAAAGGTAACTTACAAAAATACAACTTACAAAGTTGAGTGTCTTAGATACCTGCACATTCATCACAAGTAAATGGGGCAAAACATTTTGTAATTTGATTAAATATTATCAGACAACAAATGGTCATATCTGATATCTTAGTAGAATGAGACGTCCTTTTCTTTAGTGTCGGGGCTCTTAAGAACCTCATGCTCAAAACTACATAATTACATATGAGTTCCATCAGGTACTGAACAATTTATACTTGGAAACGGAATAATATATAATCCATAATTATCCCCTTAAATATCCTTAAAAAACTCCACACTCATTAGAGGGTCCCTATAATGTTGCTGTTGTTGTAATTACTGTTAGTTTTACCAATAATAATAACAATGATAATGGCAACAAAACAACAATAATGATAATAATGATAATGCAGTTATTTAGCTTTTCATGTAGTTACTGAAGACTAACCCTTAGATTAGACATACAAAGGAACTTAAAGGTTTAATAACTGAATAATAAACCCACAGTTTAAGAAATGACTGCTTCTTATGAAACAAATGAACAAATTCGACACAGTGCAAGCTTTAGCTCCTGGTCATCAGTAGATCTTTGTGTTAGATGGTGAAAGTACTAGTGTCCTCATCCTCTGACCCTGAGTGTATGTTACTTTGCGAGCGTTGTTGGAGTGAGAGTTCCACTGTGGGCTGTTCGGTTCCCTGCCGGTAGCGCCTTCCAGTCTGCCCACAGTGCTTGACGATCTTCAGCACGTGCTCTTTGAAGGATGCGCCAATGAAGATGTATAGCATGGGGTTCAGGCAGCAGTGTGTGAGGGCAAGGCTCTCTGTCACCTGAGTGGCCCGGTCTAGTCCTTTGCTTACATTGCAATCCGTCACAATAGCATAGATGACGTCCATAGCCCGCACAAGCTTCACTACGTTATAGGGCAGCTGAGTCAGGAGAAACACCCCAACTACGGCAATCAGCACACGAAAGGCTTTCCACCGCCTTCCTTCTCTCACCCCGGATGTTGCCATCTGGCTCAGGGCCCTACCCACCCTGCAGTAACAGATCATCATCACCAGGAATGGCAGTAGGAAGCTCAAAGACACCTCCAGAATCTCCAGTGTGGCTTTAACAGGTCCAGCCATGTCAGTAGGGTAGACAGCCCTGCAGGCCTTATGTCCGTTATGGTTGTGCTTCACCGTAGCAAATACCATATCTGGCAAACCAAAGATGCAGGCAATTACCCAGACTAGGAGACACCGCATCCACCTCTTTTTGTGTTGAGTATTTGCTAATGGACCATGGCTGCAAGTGGAGCCTTGAGTCAGCGCCTGGTAGCGGTCTATGCTAATACAGGCTAGCAGCAGCATACTGCAACTGAAGTTGGTGGAGTAGAGGGCCGAGGTCAGTTTGCAGGCAGCCACGCCGATCTCCCAGCCATTGACGGCATCCGTTGCCCAGAAAGGCAGGGTCAATAAAAGGAGGAGATCGGCGAAGGCCAGGTTGAGGATGAAGACATCCGTCAGGGTTCTCAAGCGCTTCCGTGACAGATAGACAAAAATCACCATGGAGTTCCCAGCCAAGCCCACTACAAGTGCTAAAGCATACACCACAGGGAGGAAGATACCAGCAAAGGAGCGAACTTCCTGTTTATCACACACCGTATGGTAGTCTCCATAGTCCACCTCCTCGGAGTTGTTGTGGTTGTAAGGGTCTTCATAGTCAAGATCATGATCAGAGCTCATGGTGGCCTGGAAGAAGAAGAGTTGTATTATTTTCTCACTTATCCGTTACTATGAAACTGAACTTTAGTTTCAGCTAACCACACCTCTTTTATCTGACAGCCAGCATCTAAGACTGTCTGCAGTATAATAGCATCATGCATGTTTCCATGTTCTTCACTGAATGATGAAAGAAATCATTTATTACATTTATTAAGATTATTTATTTCTCTGATGTCATACACTGCGTCATTAACTTTTGAACCTCTTCCTGACTTTAATTTTGAGCCAGAAACTTCAATAAACATTACTGTGATCACATATGAAATTATGGGTCCTTTATGTTATTTGAACGAGTGTCCGTGCCTTAGAAACAAGAAAGCGAACACATCTGTGTGTAATAAGTCACCGATTGGATGTCGTTTGCTGTAACTACCCATGTGGATGACAAGGCCGTCTCTCTTTTGATTACATTTTTTCATTTCTGTTTTGCATGTGGGATTTTGGTTTTCCTCTACAGCATGTTGCGCACCGTAGGGTGCATCATATATTTGTTTGTTTTTTGTTTTCCTGCGAACGGCTGTGGAGAGCATCTTATGATTTAATGTGTTATTTCAGAGCCATGGGGTTTAGTGCAAACATTTGTTTTCTCTTGCTTAGAGGCAGGTTCCAAGTTGGCGGAGGTTTTGACAGAAAGAGACTTTGTTACAGTGGGTGAAGAATGCATGATCCAGGGTGTACATGTATGTAATACGAGCCTCAGGGTGCAGTCAGTCCATGATGTCATACTTATCAGGTTACAATGAGGACAACTTGTAACCACCAGACCACCTGCTGCCACTTTTTCCGAAGTAATAGCTAGTAATTATTCACCCAAATTTTCAGAACAATGTTGAGAACATATAGAGAGTAAATACATATATTCACTGAAATAAAGCCTGGTGTTCAAACATTTGTTTGTTCAGCTTTGCTTGAGTTTGGTGGAATGGCGTCTTGAATTTGATTACATTCATTTGGACATCCCCCCTAAAATGTGATGTCTGACATCCTCTATGAGAACCACAATCTGTAACACACCAGATATTCGACTGACTGCATCATCAGTCTGATCTTTGCTGGGTGACTGGAATGATAACTTGTCCCTTCTATATCATATCTGCCATCTCTCGCAGTCAAGTGGAATGATTCTCTTCTCGAAGAAGTCCAGTATTAACAGACTTAAAATTTCATTAAATCAGGTGGTGATGAACTTGCCATGACTGGAGCCGTCATTAAGATTCATCGTGTTCTCGAATTCTTGTCAATGCCTGTATTCTTCTCACTTAAAGTATTTTTATTGCCTTTTTCTGTGGTTCTAGTCATTCTAATGCCCAAAATACCCACAAAATTGAACTGAAATGAAGTGACCGGATTGTTGTGGGTGACGAGAGGCTCTGTAGAGATGAGGAAACACTAAACCACACAGTGCTCTCTCAGGTTGAAGAATGAGTTGCTGTATAGATTTTTTTTTTGTGAGAGAGTAAAAGAGAGAGATGGAAAGAGAGAGAGAGACAGGGAGGACAAATTTCACTTGTAGTTTTCCATGGCAAGAAGGAGCAGAACCATTCGCATCAGAATACTGGCACTGTGCTGTTTTCCCATTGACCATCGGTCCAGTATTGAAAGTTCCACTGTTGTGCCAGTCCTGAGCAAGTACTAAAACTCACAAGAGTGAGGGTGTGCTTGTAGTAGAGATGCACAAATGGTCTAATTGAAACCAGGATCTTGTTGATTGATTCAAGAGTGGGATCAATTCTGCATTAAACAAGCTCAGATTTTCCTCATTTGTGCTACTGGTGATTCAACAGACTTGCTAAAGTTAAACCTCATGTCAAGATCAAATCTGGTCTGTAGTACCTTAAACTCAAAACCCTGAGACTCTGTATAGACTATAGATCATTTTTAGTTCTAAACGCTAGTTATTTTAAAATCTCTTTTCTAAAAACTCTCTTCTAAATGATAACTTGGAAGGCTGGAAAATACTTGTCCTCAAAGACAGGATTATCTGTGTGTGTGTTCGTGAGAGTTGAGAAAAGCAGCTGGTTTTCGTATCTCTTCCTTGAAACAAAACAGCATGTGACGAGTAGAGACTCCCCTGGAACTGTCATCCTTGGCTTGACTTTAGTTAGATCAGATCTGTTTAATATTCTCCTGCTCCTGCTTTTTGCTGCTACTTGCTGGTGTATTTTATGCTCAGTATTAATGTGCTGTAATTCAGATGACTTACTCTGATTACAGATCCTTAAACAAAGTGCATTTTTTGGAAGATTGATGCCTCTGGAAAACCATGATCTAAAAAAATAGAAAGACTGTTATGAATAAGCTGTTTATTTATCTGCTTATCTGCGTATTTTAATTAGTGGAAGATTCTGTTATTGCTTATTTTATATTAATACTTCTTATTCGTTGCTTATTGATTTAAGTGGAGGGGTTCTGTTTAAAGTGTATGTTCGATACTTTTAATCCATGACGCATTATATTTAGATTGTATTTTATGAAATAATTCGTTCTGATGTATTTCTTATTTGATTGCAATTTATTTGGGGCAGCTGGGGGTCTAGTGGTTAAGGCATTCGCCCTGCGATCAGAAAGTCCGGGTTCGATTCCCAAGACCGCTGGGCACCACTGAGGTACCCTGAGCAAGGTACCGTCCCACACACTGCTCCCCGGCGC
>JBBPDB010148913.1:0-14508 GCA_037974465.1 Brachypetersius altus
GAGAGAGAGAGAGAGAGAGAGAGAGAGAGAGAGAGAGAGAGAGAGAGAGAGAGAGGTAGACAATGATAAAAAGACAGTAAGAAAGTCTAGAGAATTTAAAAATGTCAGCACGTGAGAGAGTGCAATGGAACAAAGAAAGAAAGAAAGAAAAAAAGAAAGAAATGGTGGAAAGAAGAAAAGTGAAAGTATATTAAACGAGAATGATGGAGACACGGCAGGACAATGGAGAGAAAGAATGAAAAAAGAGAGAACGTCTATAAAGCAGTCAGAAGTTGCACAAAACTGATTGACAGACAGTTAAATGCGCCGCATCTACCTCTAGTTCTCAGCGAGCTTTCTCAACGTGTTTTCTATTATCAGAGATGCAATAACTGATATTATTATTGCTTTACTACATTGTAATTGTTGACACTACTGACATATTACTACCTACTTCTGGTCCCTTACCTCTCTTTAGCATCAATATTATTATTAGTAGTAGTAGTGGTGGCATTAATACTATTATTACTTGTACCCACTTCATTCTACCGTATTTTATTGTGCATTGACAATACTGTACATACTCACGATCATGCCAGTAAAGCTCATTTTATTTCAGAATTATTAGTAGTAGTAGTCGTAGTATTACTTGTATTTACTCTGTTTTCTCATTTTCTTGTTAAATATTTTACTGTTTCGTTTCAATGCTTTGGCAATGCTGCCCATGCTCATGCCATTAAAGCTCTAAAGCAATAAAGTGTTTTTTGCATCAGCAGCTCCACTATCAGGGGCTCTCAGACAGAACCAAACCGCCTCAGACAATCGAGATAAACCCACCGACCCCAAACAACAACTTCAGCTGCATCAACAGGACTGCAGCGTGTTAATTAGAGAATAATTTAAACAGTCTAGTAAACCTCCATGAAGCTCCATCGCGGTGGTCTTACCTTTCGCAAGGTTTCCACTGGATCTCTCTGTTAAAATGTCAATGTCTGATGAGAAGAGTCCTCCCTAATCCACAGGCCGCCCGGCTCCGAGTGTGTGTCTGTCCGTGGATTTCAGAATATTTATCTCTAAAAGTGCAGGGGACGGGGCGGAGCTGATGATGATGGTGATGATGGTGATGGGCGGGGTTTCTGGTGGGGTGCGTGGTGTGTGTAGGATGTGGAGTGTGTGTGGGTCAGCCTTTTCTCAGCATGCCACAGTATCAATGCAGGTCCATTAGGATGTGTGTGTGGTGAGTAATACCCTCTCAGTGATGTAATGTACACTGTGTTTTTGTGCCAAGCTTGTTACAAGGAACATGTGACTTGGAACATGAAATTACACAGTAAGTGCTGTAAATTCTTTCATGATTTGTTTGATATATGTGACACAAAAGGGGTAGTTTGAGCAATGCCATGGGAGGACAATATTCGTAAATGAGAGGTTTCAGTGTGAAGAACATTTTAAGTGTTAATACATGACATCATGTGAAGATTCTCTACCAGTTTAGGAATTATGTGGAGTTTCTTTCAAGATTAAAAAAGGTTTTTCCACATCCCATTAGAAAAGTTGTCCATTAGGGTCTTGTCTTAAAGTGGGGCTTGAGGACTGTCAGGGTTCTTTTCTTATGCTTTAAAATATTTTTAAATGCCATGTCATGGATGCCATTTGACATCCAATATGTTTTGTTTATTTGTTGTTTGTTTATTTGCTTGTTTGTTTATTTTTTTAGTCAATACACTATAAACACTTGAATTTGTGTGGGCAATATGGCAAATACACCTTTAACACATCATATTATTTAGTTTTTATTAAATCTGAATAGGTTGGTATAGACAAAAACGTGTAATGGCACCACATTTCTAGTCAATTAGTTTTCAACTTTTTACAATTTGAGCTTCCTACAAACAACTGTGTTGCAATAAATCCACTTATTATTATGTTCTGTTTATGACAAAGCAATTGGCCAGCGTTCTGAGAATATTTAACACTAAATCATTTACTTACTATACATAACAACTTTTATTACTTACAGTTATTTGAAGAGCTACATATCTACATCATTTGGACGTCCATGAAACTTTTTTTCCCCCATTGGAAGGGAAAAAAATGTGCATTGGATCAACTCAAATAAACTGTATGAGCATACTTTTAGTTTACTTGTACTGCCTGTTGTGCCTGCCTAAATATGTTTTCATTATCTTAAAGCTTTTTATCCAGTGGCAATGGCTGGAAAATATCAAATACAGATCCTGTAACTGATTTTCTTTGCTAAACATTCTTGTTTCATGTTGTAACATCATGAACTTACATTAAGAGATGTTTTTCCTTTCTCCTTTAAAGTCACCATGTTGCCAACAGAAATGAAACACAATATCCAGCAGAAACTACCCAGCACTTGTTCAGCAAGTGCTAACAGACATACATGACACAAAACGTACATCAAAGAGTAAAGTGCACTTAAAATAATGAATTAAATTGCATTGCCCTGATTTCCTTACTTTAACAGCCCCCTCTTGTGAGGTTCTTAATGAGATAACTGTTGGATTCGGTGTGTTAACGTGGAGAAAACGCTATAATTTTCAGAGTAATGGGCCTCCGGGACCAGGGTCAGGTTTTACATATACGTATTCAGTTCACCATTTTTATGCACTGTATGTCCATGGAGTAGTTTCTAAGGGTTTTGAACAATTTTGGGAACAAACTTTTATTGCTGTAGAACCTCTGTTATGTTGTGGTTCTCTTTATTTAAAAAGCCCCGTATAACATGTTCTGTTGGCACAGTCAGATCTTTGTTTCGTTGCTGTACATAACTGCCCATTCCTGTTTGGTTTGATGCTGGGGTAAGGTTGACTATGATCAATCCTGCTTTCCAGTCCTCCCGACCAGTTACACCCCCTGGGGCAATCAGTTTCCTGCCGCACCAGAAAGTATCACTTGTGAGCCCTACTTACCCTCCAGCTGTTTGCATAGGTTCTATACATTCCTGCATACACTTCTGTGCAGAAGTCCTGTCCAAAACATTTATCCGAGCAAAAACACAAGTTAACTTTAGAAGAAATGGTTTGTAAAACATACATGAAATGTTTTGAGCTGATTTGAACAACACAGATTTCTCCTCAATGCCTCCAGCCTTTACATAGATTTGTGAAAAGCATCAATTTATTCCGAATTATTCAGATGAAGTATTGATCGAGCCGAACCAGGTATTTAGGTATTTTTAATACTGGACTTCCACAAGGAGAGGTTTGGGAGTGAGTAAGCAAATACATAAAATCACTATTTACTGTTTTAATATAAATGGTAAACATTTTCATATAAGCTTTTAAAAGCACAGACTGCTCAGTTATAGGTGTCTGAAATATTTTCGTAGGTGTCTAAGAATTTGCATGCATTTTTAAACGTATGTCTTCTCGTCATTACGCTCTCAGAAAGCATATCATGGAGGGAGATGGCACAGGCCTGCACTACACCAGGCATTAAATCTTTGAGGCACTTAGTGGCTGTCTCAGTGTGTGTGTGTGTGTGTGTGTGTGTGTGTGTGTGGGAAACATGACCTGAACTGGCCCAGCGAGGAGCAGATTCCCATTTCTTTCAGTCAACCAGAAAGTGACACAATCGCTCTGTAGCCCCTTAAAAACCCTGTCAGGGAAGTATTAAGCTGTTTTCAGTCTCTTTCTAAGTTATTCTGGGTGTGCTGGCAGTGGAACTTCTCTGTGGGGCCTGGTCTGGTCTGGGTGTGGAGCTAATGAGAACTGTCTCCATATTTGAGAAGGTCACAGCCAGCTCCCATCTGTGTGTAATTAAAGAACAGTTCAAGCCAGCAAGAGGACAACCAACAGACTACTGGTATTGGTACCATTGCCAGGTCTTCCTCACAGTGCTCACCTAGGTAACTGTAGGTAATTCTCCCACATGACAGACCCATATGTTTAAAAGTATCCAGACAGCCCTGCTAATTAGCTACGTTAAGAATCCACTGGTTTCATGGGCATCCAGTTGCACACACACAAACGAATACATTCCCTATAGAAAGTATTGCCATTCAAATGAAACAGCAGCTGTACATGAGTCTAAGGTCACCATGTCCGAACAGATCGTCAGTCAGAGGGGTATAAAGCCCCCTGGGAGAGTTGCTGTAGTGCAGTGAGCAAAGGAGCGTTATGATCCAAAATAAGTCATCCAACATCAGTACCTCACCTCTTTAATGCTCTTGTGGCTGAATTCAATCAAATCCTCACAGCAATGTCACAACTTTTAGTTTAAAACCTTCCAAGAACAGTAGATGCTGTTACCAGCAAAACAGGGGCAAAGTCCCAGTAAATATCTTTAATGTGTGACTAGAATATGACTTAGCTGCTAAGGCAAGTCTTCATGTTGTGCTTGATGACAATAGAGTATTAATGGACATTTTTTTAAATGACCATTTCAGTGTTAAGTGAGTCAGATATATTTATACTTTTATTTATGTGACACGAGGAGTATCTCCCTGCATCATTCCTGAGTATGCACGCTAACAGGAAAAGGTTGCATAAACACAGGGAGGCTGTTGGGGGCGTTTTTTACAGGACACCACTTGGAGACCTTCGTCATTCATGCGATCAGTCAACGACCAGAGTAATCAGCATCATCACTGGACTATCTTTCCCATTCGTCACAAACAGAAGTGTCTGAATGTGTTTTTCTGATGTGGTAAAATGGGAAATCCTAAATCAACTCATGTTGTATATCTAAGAGCTTCGGGTTAATTTAGACTGATTTGTTTTCTTAGTGTTTGTCCACTCACCATCTGGAAATGTCACAAAGGTCGACCACACAAGCCACCGTCATTAGCATCACTGCATGATTGCATGATTGGGATACTTGTTCGGCCACAATTAATTATCATCCGTAAATGATCATTCATTTCAGTTTCAAGGTGACGCTGTCATTTATGCTCACAATGACTCATGCAATTTCAAAACGAAATTACTGGACTACAGTAGCACAGCATACAGCATACATGGGGGCAGCTGGTGGCCTAGTGGTTAAGGCATCCGCCCTGCGACCAGAAAGTCCGGGTTCGATCCCCAAGACCGCTAGGCACCGCTGAGGTACTCCGAGCAAGGTACCGTCCCCACACACTGCTCCCCGGGCGCCGGGTTCATGGCTGTCCCCTGCTTCACTTGGTGAATGGGTTAAATGCAGAAGTTGAATTTTGAGCTGTTCACACTGTGTGCTGTGGTGTGTTCACATATGACAAATGGTTACTTTCACTGGTCACTTTCACATAACATGCCTGCACTGTAAGGAAAAAAGCCAATGTACAAACATATGTTTGTCTCCCCTGGGCCTATAGCTGGGACCGGGAGAACAAAAACAGCCCCGGCATTTTGGGGTAGAACGGCCCATCACATTCAAGTATGCACACCACCCATCTTTTTGCTCCCATTAATGTGTATACCAACTGCTGTCTCACTGTTAATGTTGACGAACAGTGGTTAAAAAATAAAGTCTTTTCAATAAGGAGTGTTTCATGGGCTGGTGGTCAGGAAAGTGCTGACTTTTTTTGACGGATGCATCACACAGGCACAGTGACCAAAGACAAAGTGGTGGTGTTTCAAAATTTGATTGAACCAACCCAGTGTCAGTCGGGCCGACAATCTACGAGTCTTATGGGCCGGTCAGACCAAGAAATAAATAAATAAACGAATAAAGGGTTTCGACTCTGCCTATAGCCATTATATTTGCTTCATTTGTCTTTGGTTTTAATGTAGTGAGTGATCAGTGTATTTAATCGCTTATATATAATTTTTCAACAATTTAAAGTTTTATTTACTATTAATGCCTCCAACATACATCCATCCACTATGTGAACTGTTTATCCTAACCACTTAGAACTTTTCTTTATTTAGACTTTGGTTTTGTTTTAGGTTGAGATAATAAGGCATATATAAATATTTTTTTATCTTATTTTTTTATTGAAGTTCCAGGGTGTGTAGTACCAAAGCAATAATCAAGATTCAAGATTTTTATTTGTCATATGCACAGTTACAAACTTACAGCATGTAGAGAAATGTAACCCTGAATCGCTAGATAATTGAACAAAGAAATAGAAAATAAAACAAATAGTAGAATAATAGAATAATTGTACAAATATACAGAATATAAATATAATAATATGTGCTATTATCTATGGACTGAACTATAGAGTATGAGGAAAAATGTATTTTCAGTTGACTATTAGATTTCCTTAATTTAAAGTTAACTGCACTTCTAATGGCAAGTTGTTTTTTCAGTGTATTAAAGGCAACAGCCAGAAACGGCAGGAACGAACAGCTAAACAAAGGCAAAAGTGCACATGGATGTGAAGAGACATTCTAAAAGTGCAGAGTACCACATAATTACAGGTAAAAACAGTGTAATACCATGTACAGAACGCATGGAAGACACGATTTGTGGGTTAATACACTCTGCTATAGTATGTACAGAATAGAGCCATTTACAAAGAGCTTAATTCTAAGACTTACACAAACTGTTCCAGAAAACAAAAAAGAAAAAAAGCATATTGTTTTCTCTGTACGCGGCAGAATTTTTGCACTTGTGTGTAAAATATTTCACCAAAAAACATAATTGATATTTTATGCAGTTTGGAACTAGATTCTTAAAACAGGTGCCATTTATTTGAATGCAGTGTGGAAGAAGACACTGACATATCTGGGTCCTGTGTGTGAACCAAAGAGAGACGTTCGGTGTTAAGAGCCCTGCTAGCTTTTGGGAAAATATATTTTGAGATGTATTCTTTGGAAGAGTAATTCTGTCTAATGTGATGATTTCAGTGGAGCGTACTGAAACTTCTGCTTGGAACTGAACGTCAGGACTGTTCCAATGAAGAGATGCCTGTGGTTTGGCAACAATATCAGATGCACATTCTCTACCAGAGGAAAATCTGGGAAAGGGGTCATTCATTCATGTCCACGCAGGGTGGTACCAACAGGAAACTCGCACCAGTCGATTCTATTCGGAAATGAATGCATGGGCACAGCTGCAGTGCGTGTTGAGTAATGGCGAGAGGAAGCAAAGGGAGGTCTGGCTCTCAAACAGTGATCATTCTAAACTACAAACAGGTGTGCAGTAGTATCAATCAAAGACCAATGAATCATATCAATCACAGACTAACCAATCACAGGCTGACAAACCGTAGGATAACCAATCACAGGGTAACTAATCACTGACTAACCAATCACAGGCTAACTTATTGTAGACTTATCTCTGGCTAAACATTAACTAGTAAGTCACAGAGCAACTAATCATAGAACAGCTATTATGAGCTTTTTTATATATTATTGTTGAGTTGCTCTGTTTTTAGCAGTAACCTCAGTTGAAGGCATGTACCTATTTTACTTTGCTTTACTATTTTAGCTGTTATACCTTCAGCTGGTGGATTTGTGGTTAGGCCATTGGTTAGACTGCCACTGGCACCACTGAGATACCCTTGAGCAAGGTACCCTCCCCACACACTGCTCCCCGGGGGCAGCCCACTGGTTCACTTGGTGCATGGGTTAGACGTAGAGAAAGAAATTCATATTGTTCACACTGTGTGCTGTGCTGTGGTGTGTTCACACGTGGCTATAAGGGGTCCTTATAGTTATTTTGTCCTGACATTTACAAGGATTTTATTAAAAAATAAATAAATACAACCATTTAAAATTTACTGAATTGCATAATGACGTATTCATTCGTTAATTCTTTGAGCTTTAAATGTTGAAAAACACATGGAAAATTGTTTTAGTGATGTATGTTCAAGTAAACAGCAGGACTTTGATCACAGAAACTAGTTTTCGTTTCTTTTTTATCCCCACCCATATTCCGACCAATTCGGAATCCAAGGTAATGATTGGCCAGAGGAATACTGTTCCTCGCTAGGATTGGCTAAATTGCCGAAAGTTAGCCAATCCCAGCGTGTAGGGGGCGGGAGATGTTTGAAAACGGGTAGGAAAAGAAGAGCCTTTCAAGATCTACGGGAAGTGACTCTCACTTTTCAACTTCAGGAAGTAGAACTGGTCTCTGAACGTGTCTGTTTATAGGTTTAAACTCTTAAATACAGTTGTACACAGCGTTATACTGATGAAGGGAAAAGGTAACGTCTAGGAAAATAAAGTATTGCATTCGTAGGCGAGTACACACCTCCAATTCCTGAGAAGGGAAGCTGTTCAGTTGGTGAAGGTAAAGTCCCCACTTTATTGCTTTTTCCTTATTTCAGTAAATTAAAGTAAATTAAACACCTGACTTATAGTGACCACGGCAGAAATGATTAGAAGTAATCATCCTAATGATTTTCATCACTTTTCCTTCTGTTTACATGTGCTCTCTTTGGCAAATCCCGAAAAACAAAACATAACAAAACAACCAAACAAGCTCATACAAAACATCCCACCCACCTTACACAACAGCCATTCATGTTTTCGTTAAATAAAAATATTGTTTAGGTACATGGTCCACTCAAAAAGTCAAGCTTGTGATTTCCTTTGGATCTTTCAGCTTCATTTTTACTTTATCAATTTCCTGTTCTCTGTAAAGGTATGCACAGTGGGATATCATTATTTGATCCCTGCATAATTTGTAAGTCTGACTTGCTGAAAAAAAAATGAACAGTCTCTAATTCATCAGATTCATTTTTATGGAGAGAGACCAAGTTACATAAAAGTTATAAAGTGATTTGCATGTCATTGTGTGAAACAGTCTGTGGAATGGGTTGAGGGGATCAAATACTTATTTCGCTCAATGTATAACTTTTATGTAACTTTTATGTTTTTACTTGATTTTTGGTTGCTATTCTGTCTCTCTCTGTAAATGACCATCAATAGAACATAACAGGGAGCATGACACAAACACACACCCATATATATATATATATATATATAAATATATATATGTGTGTGTTATGCTTCCTGTTATGTTCTATTGATGATCATTTTTCATACAACTTTAACAGCTAAAACAGTATATTGCCCTCACCAATAGGGCTGAACAATTTGGAGGAAATATCTAATTGCTATCGAGATGCTGAACAGGTGCAAGTGTGAGCAAGCAGGTGGTGGTGGCTTAAAACAAGGGAAAATAAATTTTTTTTAAGTGAAGTGAAAATTTGTCATACGTGAACACACCACAGCACGAACAGCACGAAATTCTTCCTCTGCATTTAACCCATTCACCAAGTGAAGCAGGGGGCAGCCAGGAACACAGCGCCCGGGGAGCAGTGTGTGGGACGGTACCTTGCTCAGGGTACCTCAGCGGTGCCTAGCGGTCTTGGGAACCAAACCCGGACTTTCTGGTCGCAGGGCGAATGCCCTAACCACTAGGATACCACTAGGCTAATAGCTGCATGGAAGCAAAATTTATGAAACAACCACCTGCAGACTCATAAGTTTAGTTTTAAACAGAGAGATTTACCAACAGGTGGAAGGAGAACGCATTATTTACCTTGAAATTAAATTTACATGATCAACATTAATTAAAAGAGCATTAAAGAGCCAACCGAAAGACATCAGTTTCATTGATGTGCCATATTTTATTCATAAATTTTTAACATTTCACTTGTGACCATATGACGTGATACATGAAACATTTTTTGTTAACACTTCTTCCCTCCAGGACTGTGAGACCCGGGCCTGAAGGTGAGGGGTCAGTATGAGCCGAGCTCCCCCCATGCAGCCTCAGAACTGTGGCCCTTGGGAGCTGAAGGAGAGGCTTGGAACTGGAGGTTTTGGAAATGTAACTCGCTGGCAGAACAAGGTAAAGGAAACTTTCAGCAACTTTCTCTCTCATGCAAGTAGAATTGGAAAATAGTTGCAGCATTGCTGTCTTTGGTTACCCCAGTGGTTACTGGGCCAGTTCATTGGTTAAAGACAGTTTTGATAAAGTCACTTTACAGAGAAACTGTGGCGTCACATGTAATAACATGTACACTACATCTATAATACACATAATTGCCTATGATTGGTTGACCTTTATGCAACAATTACTTCACCAAGTCTGACTGGTTGTGAATGTTCAGGTTTTTGGAGGTTAGTACTCTCCTGTAAATGCAAAATGTTTTTTTCTAGATGTTACCTTTTTTCTTCAGATTGTGTGATCAAGATTCAAAATTCAAGATATTGAATATTGGACATACAATCTGATTGGCTGAGAGATGTCCTGTTTTTCTTTATCCTTCTGCGGAGCACAAGTTGCAAAGTAACGTCGCACTTTACACATTCAAATAAATACATTCTCTTGAATTCATCTGTTAGTGACAGCAAGCTCGAAATTCTGCGACCTGTTGTTGCACCTAAGCAAATATTCTAGTTATTAGCTGTCAACTAAAGATTCTTTATTTGTCACATGTGTAGTCATACAAGTTCAACACAGTGAAATTCTTCCTCTGTATTGAACACATTCACCAAGTGAAGCAGTGGGCTACCGCCAGTGTGAAGGGACGGTACCTTGCTCAGCGGTGACACTAGCAGTTGGGATTCGTACCCCAACGCTCTGATTGCATGGCCGATGCCCTAACCATTAGGCTGCCCAGCTGCTTTTTTTTTTTAAAACAAGAAGGGCTGTAAAATGATTTACAGACAGGCTGGAACCAAACCATTTTAAGTTTCATCTATCAAAATCTGAATTTGTAATAAAAGGCTGAGCCATAGATCAGTGGTCATGTTGGGCTGTGTACAGGATGGAACAGCTATCTTAAAGAACAACCCTGAGAAATACATTTTTGACAGAAGAAATGACCAATATTAGAACACATGTGTCCTGCACCCAAATCACATATGCGATAACACACTCCCTGTTATGTTCCTTTGATGGTCATTTTTAATACAACATACAAAATGTATCACACATGCTGAAATAGCATTTTGCCCTCACCTCTAGGGCTAAACGATATGGAAAAAAATGTCTCATTGCAGTAGAGTTAGTGAGTAGGTGGAGTGGGATCAAGCAAGGAGTGGGGTAGCAGTGGCTTAAAAATAAGGGAAAATATTTTTTTTGCAAAAAGATGATAGAACCATAAACTTTTCAGTGTTTAATAGTAATGACTGAATATTTTTACGTACAGAAATCTCTGCAGTCTTCTTTGTGACTTCCTTTTCCATTTCCACTGTGATGCAAGAGAATAAAGAGTTTTTAGAAGTAATGTTTTCAGAGCAGACATATATACAAAAATAAGAGTATATTAAATACATGTTAAAAATACTGATATTACTCTGCATAGTTATATTTTTCCCACCTCTGAAGCATGGTTGGATAGAGAGATAGAGAGATGAAGAAGGAAAAATCACGTAACATCCTGTCTGTTTGTTCGCAGTTGGTTGGAATAGAGAGTATTTATACACATGTATTTATAGCAACAAACGCCCACCATTGTGAAGCAGTTTCTTGCTCAATTTAATTCCTTAATGCTCAGTTTAACCCCTTTATGGTTAAAGAAGCAGCACACTGAGTCAGGCCCACCCCACCCTTCCATACACAAAAAGTAAAAGATTAAAAGAAGAACTACTTGAGATTCCACTGTTGATTCTTCACAGCACACCATGCCTAACAATAAGCTGTTTAAAGCCACAGGAAGTATGAGACCTTTGCCCTGCTCAGTGCATCCTATAGTGACCTCATACCAAGTCATTGCCTACTTCACTCTGGCAGCTACTTACACACACACACACACACACACACACACACACACACACTCATGCACTCACACTTTTATAGTATAGCTACTGCACTATTTGAGAGAAAGTCTAGGACAGGGGGTTGCAAGAACTGTTTATGCTGGAAGAACTTAGATGAAAAGTAATTTTTTGAACAATTATTTTGTCATAAATTTTCTCAGCATTGAATCTTTACAAGAGAATCATACACCAAGTAGTTCTGGTCTTTTTTACTAGTCCATTCATCATGGAATATAGTGTCATTGGTAGCTGGAGCTTTCAAAGTGTGCAAAAAAAAAAAATGTGTTGCTATGACAGCAGTGATAAACAGGTATGTTGGATATAAGTGGTTTAATATCTATATGATAACATCTTTTTTGTTAACACATTCTAGTATTGTAGTACATCCCCCAGTGCAATCTGATGACCATATAGGACAAAGAAATGTTAAAACATCACAAATGTTACAACATGGGGCAGTTGGTAGCCTAGTGGTTAGGGCATTCGCCCTGTGATCAGAAAGTCCGGGTTGGATTCCCAAGACCGCTAGGCTCCTCTGAGGTACCCTGAGCAAGGTACCGTCCCCACACACTGCTCCCTGGGCGCTGTGTTCGTTGCTGCCCCCTGCTTCACTTGGTGAATGGGTTAAATGCAGAAGAAGTATTTCGTGCTGTTCATATATGACCAGATTTTCACTTTAAGTGGATAAAGGCAGAAATGCTGAATTGGGAGCTACCTGAAAATATTTTATCCTAGATATTGGAATAACATAACACTCTCAGTGATCCTTGACAACCTCACCATTAACACGACTGTGTATGGGTCGTTTTTGGCATATAGTCATGAACATGCAGAAACCACACATTTCATTTATTTAGCTGCTGAAATACCGCGCCCCCGTGTCCACTAACTTAAAGGAATACTACTTATAGCAGCAGAGGAAAGCTTGAAACCTAATATATTATGTTATTTGTTAAGTATACATTATGAGCATCTTCAAATACAGCACCATGTTACTGTTCCTGGCAGCGGTTTGATTCATTCTGGTTTTTATTAGTTTTACTGCTACTTCAAACGAGTGGCTTCCCTAGTTGAGCAGATGGGAGCTATCACCACCCGTTGGGTCAGTTTCCTGGACAGGGAGAACTTTTCCTTTTACGTAGTATTTTCTTTCAGGATACTGTGTAGTCGAGGACCAGGCTTCGTCCCTGCTTTGAAACCTAATTCATACAGCAAAAATGAGAGATCAAGTAGCTGCCTAGCAGCACAGGATGTGTAAAGACACAAACACTCAGTGGCACAGTCACCTTCAGGCCTGTC
Organism: Brachypetersius altus; assembly: GCA_037974465.1. Classification (NCBI taxonomy): domain Eukaryota; kingdom Metazoa; phylum Chordata; class Actinopteri; order Characiformes; family Alestidae; genus Brachypetersius; species Brachypetersius altus. The sequence goes on from JBBPDB010148913.1 coordinate 12,954, forward strand.
ACAGTAATGACATCATGTTTTTGTAACATGGCCATAATTCGGGGCGTTGGCTAGGAGCATAGTACACCGTGCAAGCAAAAGGAAATCAAATTCCTTAGTGCTAAATCACGACAGAGCACCGGCCCAAGTCAAGTACTGCCACTCAAAGCACTGACCTCACTGACCGTTAGATATGGCGTCATGGCCCACAGAATTACTGTATCAGTACTCACACTTCCTCATACTCTGACTCCTAGCCTTAATTACTTACTCACTGTGACCAGGTCTCCAGTATTCCCTTTATTTCTGTCCGTTCAGCAGGGAATCATGCAGGAAACAAATTTGATGAAGGTGTTGACAGTAAGTGTCAAGTCCTTTTGATTTCCTCTGAATATTTTTTGCAGATTCATTCTTAAGCAATGTAACACTTCTTGCCAACTCGTATTGCTTGATGAAAGGCCGAAAACAATAATGTATGTGCAGTCAAACTTATTTTGACATTTAACTAAGTGTAGGGAAGGAAAAAGCAACATTAGCACACCACCAATGGGTTCCTGAGCAAGACCCTTAACCCTAAGTTGCTCCAGGGAGACTGTCCCCTGTAATTAGGGATTGGAAGTCGCTTTGGATAAAAGCGTCTGATAAATGCCGTAAATGTAAATGTAAACATTAATTCATTATCTGAGCTGGTGTGCCGAAACCTATCCTAGAGCTTTTAAGGCGAATTCCTGATGTGCATGTCTTTGGACTGTGGGAGTAAAATCCTGGTGGGAACCCATGCATGAGAACATACAAAATCAACTCAGAACATATTTTTTGTTATCTAAACATTTGTCTTCCTTTTTTATTTTTATGGAATGTGTATAGGATTTCAATAAGAGCTGGAATTGATAAACAGAAACAAAATCTGAATCAGATTCAGACTGTACCCTACCCTAGTCTGGACCAGTTCTCCATTTCCTATGAAATTATTACTTTAAAGATATATTAATGTCTTGTAAACGCCTGAAATAAAACATGTCTTTTACAAGCTTCAAATATCTATTTAATCTAGAACAAACCAAAACGTTAATGAGTGCCATCATTAGCTCAGCACTTGCATGCTATTAGAAATCTCATAGACTTGTAGATGTTTATTGCCCAATCTAAAGCCTGGCGTTAATGATCATGGTTGACCATGAAATGAATCAAAATAGCAGAACTGTTGTTGTATATGAGCAGACTGACAAACATTCAACCCACAGCAGTTTAGGTCTGGAATAAGTAAAGACATTTATCATATTTGGTTACATGCTCACTCATAAATGTGTTTTCAGAGTCGCTAATGGACGTAGTTTAAGTCTCCTAGGTCAAGGCCTCTAAAACAGCTGTTACAATAATATTTGGTGAGACTTACGTAACTGTGCTCCTATTATTCTACTCAGACAGTTTCATAAGCTGTAAACATTTTATATGCTGCCTGTATTTTGTAACAAATATCTGCTTTTTTTGTCTTTGCGTGTGTGTGTGTGTGTGTGTGTGTGTGTGTGTGTGTGTGTGTGTGTGTGTGTGTGTGTGTGTAGGACCCCCGCGAGCA